>JAREIK010007345.1:0-24777 GCA_029783825.1 Sapria himalayana | reverse complement strand
ACGAAATAGACAGTCAGGTATACAAATAGTCAGGCATACAAATACTCAGGCATAGAAAAACATCTAGACACATAGATAGATAGACAGCCAGACATATAGACAAACAGATAAACTAATAAATAGATAGATAGATGGACGACAATATATAAATAGATAGGTAGACATTTTGATAGACAAATTGATATATTAGATAGATAGTTTGATTGATTGATAAATAGATTGATAGACATATAGATACATAGAAAGATAGATAGATATATGATTTATTTATTTATTGATTGATTGATAGATAGATAAATAAATATAAAAACTAGATTGATAAAAAGATATACAAGCATATAGTAAGATAGTAGATAAACAAATAGATATATAGATAGATTGATAGATAGAATTAAAGACAGATAGATACATAAATTTATAGACAAATTGATTAACAGATAGATAGATAAATTGATAGATAGATTGAAAGAAAGATAGATAGATAGTGATTGATTGATTGATAAACATATAGATTGACAAATAAATATATAGACAAAAAAACAGATAGATAGATAGACAAATAGATTGACAGATTATTAGATATACAGATAGATAATGAGATAGATGACAAATAGAGAGATAGAAAGACATATAAAAAGATATATATATATATTATATATAGACATATATATTTACAAGTAGATAGATAGATATAAAGATATAAAGAAACATAAAAACTTATATAAAAGATCGATAGACAGAAAGATAGACATAAAGATAGACAGATAGATAAATAGATAGATAGATATATAGATAGATATAAAGATAGATAGATAGACTAATAGATATAGAGATAGAGATATACACATATACATGGATAGATAAATAGATAGATAGATATATAGATATCTAGACGATAGATAGATAGAAAGATAAACTTATAGATAAATAGATAGTTAGCCTAGAAAGATAGATAGATATATACGCAAACATTTTATAGATAATAATTAGATAGATAGAAAATAAAGATTGATAGAAAGAGAGACAGTTAGATTGATAGAAAGCTAGATTATACACTACTATCTATCACACACACACACACAAACTGATAGAGAAGATAGTAAGATAGATAGACAAATAAAAATAGTTAGATAGATAGATATATAGACAAATAAATAGATAGATATATAGATATATAGTCAGATAGATAGATAGATAGATAGCTTTATTGATAGATAGTCTGATATATAGACAGATAAATCATTATATAGACATACATAGAGATAGATATATAGAAATACAATCAAATAGATAGATAGATAGTCAGGCAGGCATAAATTTAGTTAGGCAACAGACAGACAGACAGTCAGATATACATAAAGACTAACAGATATATAGATATATATATATATATATATACATACATACAAACAAACATATAGATATATAAATGATAGACAGACATAAAGATTTATAGATAGATAGATAGATTATTAGACTAATATAAAAAAGATAGATATATAGTAAGATAGACTGATACATAATCGATATATAAACAGATAGATATATAGACAGATAGATAGTTAGACAAACTGATAGATAGACACAAGATAGATAGACAAATTGATAAATAGATAATTAGAAAAATAGATAAATAGATAGATTGATAGCTAGATAGATAGAAAGATTTATAAATAGATTGACAAGTAGATTGTCAGATAGATAGATAGATAGAGAGACAAATAAATAGATAGATACGTTTACTGAAAGAAAGAATGCTAGAATATATATATATATATATATATATATATCGATGTGTAGATAAACAAATAGATAGTTAAATAGACCTATAGATAGATATACATATAGACAATTAGATAGATTGATAGATAGACGCATAAATATACAATTAGATAGACAGATAAATAGATATACAAATAGATAGATAGCCAGATAGATAGACAGATATATAAACAAATAAATAGACAGACAGATAGATAGAAAGATATAGACAAATCGATAGACAGATAGATAGGCAGATAGATAGATAGATTATTAGACTAATATAAACAAAGATAGATAGCCAGATAGATAGATAGATATATAGAAAAATAAATAGATAGACAGACAGATAGAAAGATATAGACAAATAGATAGACAGATAGATATCCAGATAGATAGACAGATAGATACACATGTAGATAGACACATAGAAAGAAATAAATAAATAAATACACACACACGCATGCACGCACGCACACACACACACACATATAAATAGATATATATAAATATAGAAAAGGACAGTCAGATATATAGATCGATAGATAGACAAATATATAGACATATAGTCAGACAAATTGATAGACAAATAACAATATATAGATAAAAAAATAGATGAATAAATAGATAAATAGACAAATAAATTGATTAAATGATAGATTGATCGATACTTTGAAAAATAGATTCATTTTAGATTGATAGAAAGATAGATAGATTGATAGAAAGATTGATAGAGAGATTGATAAATTGACAAATAAAAAGATTGATAGATATAAAGATCGATAGATAGATTAACAAACTAATAGATAGAAAGATATACAGATTTTAGATAGATAAACTAATAAATAGACATAAAGATTGAAAGAGAGATAGATAGAAAAATGAATAGATTTGCTAATTATTAGACACATAGATAGACAAATAGATAGATAGATAAATAGACAAATAGATAGACAGATAAATATACAATAATATAGAAAGATATATTGACATATAGATAAACATATAAATAGACAGATTTAAATATATTTAGTTAGATAGTTAGACAGAATGGTAGACAGATTGATAAAAATTTATAGAAAAAAATGATCGATAGATTTTAAAGAGAGTTAAGCACAGATTAAGATAGATACATAGACAAATTGATAGCTAGATATATAGAAACATAGATTGAGAGATAGATAGATATACATATAGATAATGATGTAGATTGATACAAAGATAGACAGATAAATAGGCAGATAAATAAACATATCCATAGATAGATAGATAGAAAGATAGATAGAAAGATAGATAGATAGATAAATAGATAGAGAGATAAATGATAGATAGATAGAAGGAAAGATAGATAGTTTGATAGAAAGAAAGATAGATATTTAGATATATAGACAAATAGATATATTGATTGAAGATAGATAGACATATAAATAGACAGATAGATAGATGGATAGGTAACTAGATAGATGGATAGGTAAATAGATAGATATAGACATATAGATATATAGATAGGTAGGTAGGCAGATAGATAGATAGAATGATAAATCATAGATAGGCAGATATATATATATATAGTTTGATAGGTAGATTGAAATAGAGATAGACATTAAGATGGATAGTTAGATTGATAGACAAACAGATAGATAGAAACATAGATAGATAAATAGATATATAGAAAAATATATAGAAAGATTGATAGATAGATATATATATATATATGCATAGATAGAAATCAAATAGATTGACATAAAGATAAAAGATACATATATAGATAAATAGATATATAGAAAGATATACAGATAGATAGAATGATAAATACACAATAGATAGACAAGCAGGTAGATAGAAAAACAAACATATATAAAAATAGGCATATAGACAGAAAGATAAATAGATAGATAGAAAAATCGATAGACAAATTGATAAACAAAAAGATAAAGATATAGATATACAAATAGATAGGTAGATATTGATAGGCAAATTATTAGACAAATAAATAGATAGACAAATTGATAGACAAAATTATAGACAAATTAATAGACATATTGATTGATTAATTAATTAATAGATTAATACACAAATTGATAGAAAGAAAGAAAGAAAGATGGATAGATAGATAGATATATATACACACACATACAAATTGATAGAAAGATCGATAAATAGTTATATAGATAGATAGATAGATAAACATATATATAGATAGATATAAAGATAGATTGACACAAAGATATATTGATACATAGATTGAAAGAAAGATAAAAATATAAATAGTTTGATAGAAAGATAGATAGAAAAACAAACAAACAAATAGTCTAAGAGTTATATAGAAAGATAGATAGATATACATATAAATAGGTAGAGAGACAAATAGACAGGCACTCAAACAAACAAATTGACAAATAGAAAGATGGATAGATAGGTAGATTGATTGATTGATTAATAAATTGATAGATAGATAGATTAATTTATTGATTGATACACATATAGATAGATTGATGTATAGATAGGTAGATTGATTGATTGATAAACATTTTATAGACACATTGATAGATAGATTGTTAGATTGATTGATTGATTGATAAATAGATATATATATATATATATATATATATAGTTTGATAGGCAGATTATAGATAGATAGATACAAGATAAAAAAATAAATAGAGAGATAGATATCTAGATAGATATATTAATAGATTATTAGGCAGATAAATAGACAAAGGGATAGATAGATAGAAAATAGACATATAGATAGATAGATAGATAGACAAATAAATTGATAGATAGATAGTGAGATAGATTGATAGATAGTTAGATTGGTATAAAGATAGACAAATATATAGATAGATAGATAAAAAGATAAATCGATAGATTGACAACTAGATAGATAGATAGATACACAAATAAATAGTTAGATATAGAGATAGATCAAGTATGATATAAACAAAAAGATAGATAAATAGATAGATAGATAGATAGATACACATATAGACAGATAGATAAAAAGATAGATTAATATATAGATAGATAGATATATATATATATATATATATATATATATATATATATAAGAATGATAGAATGATAGATAGACAAATAGATAGACTGATAGATAGATAGACAGATAAATAGATAGATACAAAGATAGATAGATTGATTGATAGATACACATATAGATAGACACATAGATATATATATATATATAAAGATAGAAAGAAATAAAGAGATAGAAAGATATATAGACAGACATATAAAGAGATAGATAGATAGTTAGATAGATAGATAGTTAGTTAAACAGATAGTTAGAAAAATAGATATATAGATAGATAGTTAGTTAGATAGACAAATAGATAGACATATTGAGTTATATATATGTTGATAGATAGATAGATAAAAAGATAGAATGATAGATAAGCATATAGATTGTTAGGCAGATCGATAGATAGATAGCCAGATAGTTTGATAGAAAGATAGATAGTTAAAAAAAGATAGATTGAAAGTTAGATAGTTAGATAGACAGATATATAAACTTATAGGTAGACAGATATATATACACAAATAGATAGACATATTGATAGATTGACAAATAGAAAGAATTATTAATAGATAGATAGATAGGTAGGTAGATATATAAATAGATAAACAAATAGATAGACAAATAAATAGACATAAATATAGATAGACAGATAGATAGATAGAATGATAGAGAAAAAGAATCAAAGATAGATAAAGAGATAGATAGTTAGAAACATAAATAGATAGATAGATAGACAGAAAGTTACATATATATATATAGAATGATAGATAAATAGTTAGATAAATAGATATATATATATATATATATAGATAGACAAATAGATAGATAAGGAGATAGATATATATACACATAGATAATTAGACAGATAAATAGATAAAAAGATAGAATGATGATTAGACATATAGATATAGATTTAAATGGATAGATAGATAGATAAATCTATATACAAATAGATAGACAAATGATAGATAGAAAGATTGATAGTTAAATAGACAGAAAGATTTATTGATTGATTAGACTAAATAAATAGACTAAAAGATAGATAGATAGACAGATAGATAGATAGATATATTGAATGATAGACAGATAGATAGAAACATAGATAGACATATAGATAGGTAGAGAGATAGATAAATATATATAAAGATTGATTGAAAAACAGATAGACAAATATATAGACATATAGAAAGATTTATATATAGATAGAAAGATAGATTGATAGATAGTTAGATACATAATTAGATAGATAGATAGATAGACAAATAGATAGATATACAGATAAATAGATAGATATATAGATAGATGATAGACATATATATAGATACATATATTGATAGATAGATAGACAGACAGTTAATAGATTGATATATAGATAGATAAATAAAGAGAGATATAAATAAATAATTAGATATATAGATAGATAATTAGAAAGATAGACAAATAGATAGACATTAGATAGACATAAAGATAGATAAATATATAGATAGAAAGATAGATAGGTAGGTAGGTATAAAATTAGATAGACATATAGATATTCAGATTGATAGAAAGATAGATATATAGATAGATATACATTTAGATAAGCTAATAGACACATAAATAGATATATAGATAGATAGACAGAGAAACATATATAAGGATAGACAGAGAGATATAAATAAAGATAGACAAATCGATATACAGATTAATTAATATAGATAGATATACATTTAGATTGGCAGACAAATAGAAAAATAGACAAATAGATAGAGTAACAACTATCTATTTCTTTATCTATTTGTCTATCTATTTGTTTATAAATCTACCTATCTATTTATATATCTATATGTCTATTTACTTGTCTTTGGTCTATCAATCTATTGGTTTATCTATCAAACTATCTATCTTTCTATCAATTTTTTTATTAATCTGTATATCTATCTATCTATATGTCTGTCTATTAATTTGTATATAAATCATTCAATAGATTTGTCCTATCAAGCTATTTATCAATCTTTCTATCAAACTATATGTCAATCTATAAATCAATCTATCTATCAATATATCTATCATTCTATCATTCTATCTTTCTATCTATTTATGTATCTATCTATCAGTCTATTAATTTGTATATAAATCTTTCAATAAATTTGTCTATCAAGCTATCTATCAATCTTTCTATCAAACTATATGTCAATATATAAATCAATCAATCTATCAATATATCTATCATTCTATCTTTCTAACTATTTATGTATCTATCTTTCTATCTATATATTTGTTTATCTTTTTGTCTAACAATCTTAATTTATCTTTCTATCTATTTATCTTATATCTATCTATTTACCTGTCAATCTATCTATCTATCTATGTATATGTCTGTAAATCTATATATCTAGCTAGCTATCTATCTATCTATATATATTTCTATCTTTTTTTTTATCTAACTATCTATCTATCATTTAGTATTTCTATATATCTATCTTTCAACCTTTCTTTCTATCTGTTTGTGTATCTGTCTATCTATCATCTATATCACTGTCAATCTTTATATTTAATAATATATCAATCTATTTGTCTATCTATCTATATGTCTATCTATATGTCCATCAATTAATCTATCTAAATGTCTATGAATCTGACTATAAATCTATCTATCAATCTGTCAATCAATTTGACTATTAATCTTTCTATCTATCTATATGTCTGTCTATCTGTTTATCTATCTATCTATCTATCTATATGTCTATCTATCTGTTTGTTTATCTATCTATCTATCTATCTATATGTCTATCTATCTGTTTGTTTATCTATCTATTTATCTACCCATCTATCTATATGTTTAACTTTCTTTCTATCGAATTATTTATCTATTTATTTATCTATCTATCAGTGTGTCTATATGTCCATCTATCTATCTATTTATTTATCTATCTTTTTATTAATCTATTTATCAATCAATCAATCTTTCTATTTATCATTATTTCTATCAATATGTCTATCAAAATGTCTATCTATCTATCTATCTTTTTGTCTATCTATCAATCAATATATCTATATATCTATATATCTATCTATCTTTATGTCAATCTATATGTTTATCTATCTATCTATCTATTTGTCTATTTATGTGTCTATCTATTTGTCTTTCTATCTATCTATCACTTTATCTATCTATCTATCTATATATCTATCTAAATATTTATCTATATTTCTATATATCTATCTATCTATCTATCTTTTTATAAATAATAGTTAATGAAATTTCTATATATCTATCTTTATTAATTAAAATTTAAAAAATTAAAAACAATTTTATTTAACCATAAATGATATTATTTCATAAATAACAAAATTTAAGGTTAATAGTTAATGAAATTTATTAATTAATTAAATTAATTTCAGAAATAAAAAAAATTATTAATGACTATAAAAATGAAGAAAAAAATATTATAATATCCATGAAAACTAATATTTGGTAATTAAATTTTCATATTATTTCATTAACATATTATTTAATATAACCATAAATAAATTATATAAATGCATAATTATTCAAAAATTTTAACATTTCATATTATTTATAGTTTGTGGATAAATTTATAATATTATTTCATAAATAAAATAATAATAATATGATAGAATAAAAAAGTATTTCATATATATATATATATATATTTTATAAAATATGGTGTTACATTTTTAAGAATTTATATTATTTTTTATGAATATAATATGAAATAATATTAAAGACAAAATTTCATATTATTTGATATAATTTATAATTTATAAAATTCAAAAATTTATTTAAAGTGAGAAGATCATTAAATAAAGTTATATTTATTATTTTAATAAAAATGGAATATTAAAAGCTAATAAAAAAAATTTTATTCAATTGTTTAATTCTTATCAATTAAAATTTCAATAGGGAAAAAAATAAAACTTGAATTCAATTAAACTTAGGGGCTAATTTTATTTTTTTTCGAACAAAAAATATAATTCATAATATTTTAAATAACTCTTTCTTTAACCGTAAAAAAATCCTTAAAGTATTCGTTTAAAAACAACATGGATATATTTTTTTAATCATAAAATTTTTTTTATCTAATTAAATATCTATGTATTTATCTTTAAATATTAATTTATTACCTTTTATATTTTATAAAAAAATTTGAAATTTTATTTTATAATTCAAAAAATTCAAATCTTTTAGTAATTATTTTTTTAAAGTTTTATATAATCATAAAAATATTTCTTTGTACTTTAAATAATATAAATAATTACTTGTTTATTCGTTAATTTAGATATTTTTGTAAATATTTTTTATTTAATGATACAATTAATTATTTTAGCTTTTTACTAGAAGAAAATTTTATGTATGTTCATTATTTATTAAAACATCTTTAAAAATGATTAAAATTATAGACTTATTTATTTAATATTTTTTAAAACAAATATTTTAATTTCATTATTAAAAATTAAAAAAAAATTGTATATATATATTTTAAATTTTTATAATCATTAAAATTGTTATCTTAGTCTTTATTAATATTAATTTTTATTCATATTTATATATTATTGAAATTATTTATTTATAATATTATATATTAATAATTATATGAGGAAGAGGTGTCTTTAAAGGATCTATCATCCATAGACCATGAAAAACATTTAATTTACAAAAGTACATCAAATATTAAAATAAATAATATATAAAAAATAAAAAAATAAATTAGTATAGATTAGTGTTGGAAATAATCTAGAGCCCAAATAGTAAGGGAAAATTCCATATCTAAATGCATATATTTTGTGAAAATTTTTATTTAAGAACAAATAGCTTACAATTAATAAATAATCATAAAAAAAATTTTTAGATAATTATTTATCGGAAGATTTAGTCTCAATCTAATTAGCTAGAGAAAATCAATCGCTAAATTTGTTGCTAAAAATGACATCATTATTTACGCAAAAATCTACTATAATATTAGGCAAAGACATTTTTCAATCAAAAATTTTGACCTCTACTCCATCACAAATTTGTATTACAATGTAAAATAAAACATCTGATACTATTAACTAGCAAATCCCTCACAAATTAGCTAGGAAAAATTTTCCTCGCTAATTTTCATAGCAAAACAGACATTTTCTTGTAGTGAGATAGATAGCCAGATTGATAGATAGATAAATATAAATAGACAGATATATAGATAGATAAATAGATAGATAAGTAGATAAATATATAAATATAGAAATAGATAGGTATATAGATAGATAGACAGATAGATAGATATATAGATCTATAGACATATAAATAGAAAGATAGAAATCTAGATAGATAGACATATATATAGACAAAAAGAAACATAGATAGATAGATAGAAGATAGACATATAGTTAGATAGATAGATAGATTGTTGGATAAATATTAAGATAGATATATACACAAATAAATAGACAAATAGATAGATATACATATAGATAAGACAAATAGACAGATGATACACAAATAGATTGAATGACAGACAGACAGACAAATAGGCAATAATATAGATAGATAGACATAGATTGACAAACATTTAGATAGACATATTGACAGATATATAGATAGATAGATAGACAAATAGATAGATAAATAATTAGGTCGATAGACAGACAGATAGACACACAGATATAGACATACAGATAGTTAGATAGATAGATAAATAGATAGATAGACATATACATAGAAAGATAAATATATAAATATATAGATAGAATGATATATAAACAAATAGTCGCATAGATATACATACAATATATAGATAGATAGATAGATAAATGGATAGAAAGAAAGAAAGATAGATAGATATATAGACAGATAGACAGATAGATAGACAGATAGATAGATATAAAGACATATAAAAAGATAGATAAACAAATAATTAGACAAATAAATAGACAGATAGATAGATAGATAGATAGACAAATAGATAGACAGATTGAATGATAGGCAGATATATCAATAGATAGATAGGTATATTGATATATAGATTGATAGACATATTGATAAGCAAATTTATATAAAGATTGATATACAGAATGATAGACAGATAGATTGATTGATTGATAAACAGATAGATTGATTGATTGATAAACAGATAGATTGATGATTGATAAACAGATAGATTGATTGATAGATAAATTGATTGACAGATTGATTGACAGAAAGATAAATAGATAGATAGATAGATAGAGAAATAGATAGATGTATAAATATATAAATAGATTGACATATTTATAGAAATATTATTAGATAGTAAGATAGATAGGTAGACATATAGTAAGATAGACATAAACCTATACTGATAGATACACTAATAAAAATCACCATATTACCGACCAAATATTTGGTCTGTAATTAGGTGTTTTTTGGTCGGTAAACCAATTAGTGCCCATTTATCGGCGGAAAAAAGTAGTCACAATTTTGCTCATTGCTAAATTTTTTACCGCCGAAAAAACTAGAGGGGTCAAATGGGAAGTGCTGGCCGGCCCGGCCCATTTTTTTCAGGCTCGACAAGTGCTTTCGTGCTGGGCCAGGCACGACATTGTTTTGTGGGGGTTCAGCCCGGCACGGGCTCGCAGCATGGTTCGCCTGGGTTCAGCCCGGATAGGACGAACCCTAAATTAAAAAAAATAAGGTTTCGACGCTCACCGTCACGCCGAACCCTAATTTTTTTAAAAAATTAGGAATATGGCAGCGCCTGAAATCCTAATTTTTAAAAAAAATAGATTTTGGCAAGGTATCGTGCCGACAGGCCACGGCACAGTGCCGGGCCAGGCCCGGCACGAGGCCCGATTGGCCTCAGCACTACACGGCACGTGCCCAGGCACGAAAAATTTTCGTGTCGGGCCGGCCTAGGCATGGTTGAACCTTGTCGTGCCTCATGGCAAGCCGGGTCTGGCCCGGCCCCGGTTGATACCTTTAGAAAAAACTATATGTTGGTAAATTACTGACCATTTACCGATCCTCTACCGATAATAATTTACCGACTAAATTCCAATAATTTACCGATCGAATAAATAATGTATGTACATGATCTCCAAATTGTCGGTAATTAACAACTATTTACTAACCAATCACCGAACAAATAATTATCGACTATATTCCGACCATTTTCCGACCAAAAGAATTAGGTCGGTAAATGATCTCTAAATGGTCATTAATTACTGACAATTTAGAAACCATTTACCGACAAATAATTTCCAACTAAATTCCAATCACTTTCTGACCAAAAATAATTTGGTCACTAAATGGTCATAAAATAGTCGATAAAAGCCTATAAAATTGGAATAAAAAATCGACCAAAATCTTTTAAAATCATTGCTCGGTAATTGATCTCCAAAAGGATTACCTACCATTTGGTGACCTTTTACCGACCATCGATAATTAAAAATGTTGGTTGGTTTGGTCACAATCGGTCGATAATTACCAACCAATTTTTTTAGTAGTAATTCTATAGCTGCTACACAAACTGAAATAAAAAACACAAAAAAAACCAGTTTGCTTCAAGTTATTATTCAGTTCCTACAAAAACATTTAAAGATAAACCAACAAAATAAAATTCCAAATAACTCAAGCAAACAACTATATATACTGCATTTATATATTAAAAACATCAAGATAAATAAAAATTAAAATCAAAAATCAAAGTTTAAGGAATTAAAAAAAAGTGTGTAATACTCTCAATCATCGAACCTAGTTTCATAATCATTATGGTGCGATATTTCTGGTCCATATGGTGAGATTTTGGGTACTAGGGTAGAGCTATCTACTGTTGCTTGTCCTGATGTGGTTGCTACAGGTGCTGTAGTAGGTGATGGAGTAGAAGTTGTAGCTGGATCATTATGCTGAACAATCTGAGGTAGATAATCATGGTTGAACTATAGTGCTCCCTCCTGAAATTTTTTTGTAAGCTAGTCATAATGCATATGCAACTCATCCTTATCATCCTCATAGTCGATCATACATTGCTTTGTATCTGCCAACTGAAATTGTATCAAATTTCTCATTTCTTCCGTAAATTCCTCCATCTTTGAAACCAAATTCGAAACTGGTCCTGAAAATTCAGCTTCATAGTCTGGTCATCTATGCGAGTAGAATGATGATCTTGATGAACCGACATAATAGATGGGCATCCTTCTTTTTTCCATCAAAGGCCACATACCAAATCTAATTCGCATCAATTGGTGGAGCTGGTAAATGAGAACTACATGTTGCACCTTCACATGAACTTGAAGTAAACTGGGAATACGCCTGAATCATAGCAGCTAACAGTTCCTCATATCTTGCCTAATAAAAAGTACGAAAAGTGTTTCAATTTATATTCAAACTAAACAAAATTAATTTCTTTTATTCAAACTTACATTTGCTGCATGAGATCTCTGATTAATGAAAGTCTGATCATCATGAGCATTTGTGTGTGTGTGTGTGTGTGCGTTTGAATAAGTGAGGAGCACTAAGCTTCTTACCCACCTTGCGTGTCTATAATTACACACAATACATACATTACTTATATTGAAAAAAATTTCTTCATGAGAAATGAAATTTTGGCCATAATTGAACACAATTCACAATGTAATAAACATAAAAAGTATAAATTAGAAATAATACTAATGCTCGTTCATGCTCATGCATAGAGTGAGATCCACAAGTGTGTGTAGACAGGCCACTTCCCTCCTGAGTGTGCTCTGAGCGAGGATTGCCGCTCTGTTTATCACACATCTTCCTATAATCTGAATCATCCCATCTGCTATGCCACTCCTCGAAAACATGATCCGGGACACTCAAATCTTTTTTTTTTCTTCAGCCATTTATCTTTGATCTCATACACGGTGTCTTTATATCGACTGGCAGCATGTTAGTAGAACACACTTTTGACTGACTCCTTTGACTGTGTCCACCTGAAAACTTTCTACATTTATAAATAAACAATTTTTAATCAGTGAACAAATGAATAAATAAAAGATGTAAAAATTTTTAGGTAGTAATATTTATGTTAAATTCTCTCCAAATCATCAATTGGTCTCTATGTGTGAGTGACTTCCAATTATGTCCATTAGTTTTAAAGGACTTCTTGAAAATTATTTTTAGAACTCTATAAATTGAACCAGATGGCTCTAACTTCATCCTATAATAAACAACTTTTTAGCAAGTAAGAAATAAAGTAATAGATTGATAAATCTTTTGTTGAGTTTTATATCTTACGAATTATCAATTATCAGATCAAAATGAGCAATTGGAAAAGTCTCGTCTGTAGGATGCTCTAGGAAGACTCTCCAACATCTCCATCCTCTCCCTCCCATGTCTCTTGATCATTCATCAAAATCTCATGACCATTTTGTGGATCATTCACCTGATGCATTACATTCACAACTCTTTCTGTCTAATCTGGTGTCTCATCTACCCATTACCCTCTACCTATTTTGGGCATACCTAAGGCCGTGCTGCCTATACCATAACTCATATAACCTTGCAATGTATGGCCTCAACCTCATCCGCGTGCCATACCTGTAAAAACACATAAGGCAATGAAAATAAAAAAATGAATAACAATTAAAATAACATAAAATTCATTGCCTACTCATTCTCATTAGAATCATCCAAATATGGTTCGTCTTCTTCTTCAAATGTAGTAACATCATTTTCAAACTCTTCTTCATCACTCATTTCTTCCTCATAATCAATTAAATTTTTAACAAGATATACTTCCCCACTTGTATCCATCTCAGAAGATGCGACTAAAAGGACGTCTTCGTCCCCCAACATAGCTTCGATTATAACATAATTGTCATCATTTTGAAAAGTTGGTTCTATGAAATTAGTTCTTGGTGATGCGGGGATGCCAATTTGAGCCATTGCTTTTAACTTGCACACAGCTTTCCAATCCTTTCTAGGACCGGTCCGACTCAGATATTCACAATAATAGACTTGTGATATTTGTACTACTAATACAAAAGGTTCATGCTCGTTGAATTATTTTTTATCGTGCACATCAACAAGTTAATATCGAGGATGGACAACACTACAAATATGTGGTGTTGGATCGAATCATTCACATTTGAATAACATAGTTTTTTAACTTGGAAGGCTCCAATTCTAACTCGACCACTTCGACCAAAGCCAGTAATAGTCATATTTAGTTTCATTGTATATAGATCCTTTAATGCATACTCCTGTATTGTCTGTTACACAGTAGCTACCATACAGTTTATTGTAAAATTTAAAACTATTCACATGGTAACCATTGTATGTTTTAACCTCTCTTAGGGGACCTCATGGTATACTCAAAAATAATGATTGGAAATTTTATTTGCACACTTATGAACCTGTAATCAAAATTAAGTAGATTTTTTGGATTATAATTATAAATTTTAATTAGAATAATACAATTATTTTGTGATTTTTATTATAAGTAAACATATGTATTTTTGAAAAAATTAAACATTTTCTTTCTCCGTCATGACATTGATTGCTTCTTCATTCATATTTGGAAACTAATTTATGTTTTTCTGTAACAAAATCACTAAAAAAAGAAATTAAAATTTATTGATTCATTGGTATGAAATAGTAAATTATAATGCGTAATAGATATCATTTGACTATTAAATAATACTTATTCAATGAATGGTTAAACCTTTAGACAATTCATTAGGACATATAGATGAGCCGTAGTATATTCATAGTCTGATAAATATCTTTTACCTTCAGCCATCAATTGCTTTACCCGGAGGCTTAAAAATTTCAAACATATCATTATACACATTGTCATAAAGATAAACCTCATTATTCTTTTCCTTAAGTGGAAGAGTTGGATCTCCTTCTTTGAAATAGAATGTTGTGAATTTTGCAGCCTCATCCATAATAAAACCTATTGATATAGAACCCAAACCTGAGCGTTATTCATTATTGCATACTTTATTTTTTTTAGTATCTACAAAAAGATTATTGAAATTTACAAGTCATTTTTGTGCATATAAAAATATATATATAGGAAAAGAATTGGTTTAATGAATTAATATTACATTTCTAGAGGATACAACCAACAATAATAGATAAGATGATCAATCCTAGCTTCGTAAGGCAAGTACACTAGAAGATGTTTCATTGAGTCAAAAAAACTAGTGGGAATTATTTTCTCAAGATTGCATAAGATAACTAGAATTTGTTCATCCAGATTCTTCAACTCCTCATCAGTCAATGAAGAAGAAGTTATTTGTTTGAAGAATTAAGAAATCTCACTTATCGGCTCCCATATTCTATTAGGTAGGAATTCTTCAAGAGCAATTGGTAACAACCTTGGCATAAATACGTGACAATCATGACTCTTCATTACAAACATCTTAAGTTAGTTCGCATCCACACATCTCCCTAGATTAGAAGCATACCCATCTGGAAATTAAGTTTTTTTACTCACTCCAACACAACTTTCTTCTGTGATTTATTCAGAAAAAATGGCACATCAAGGTATTAATTGTGTCAAGCTTTTTTGCAAATTGAGGACGGTGACAATATTTTTTCAACTCATCTCTTGACTTATAAGTGTCCTTAGTTTTCTCTGGAATGTTAAACACTATATTGAAAAAGTTATCAAACACATTCTTCTCGATATGTATAACATAAAGATTGTGCCTGAACAAGTGTTTATACTAGTAGGGCAAATCCTAGAAAATACTTCTCTTATTCCACCCACAAGTCTTATATATAGTTGCATTCACAACCCCAACATCAACTTCTATCACCTTCCTCAACCCTCTGTTATTCAATTCATGTAGAATATCAACCCTAGATCTAACTCCCGAGAATTGTTAAGTAACCTTTCTATTCTTAATGAAGTCTTTGGTGTTATGTCGATACAGATGATTAATGGGCAAAAACTTCTGATGGTTGTCGAACCATGACTATTTTTCGCTCTTAATTAATCTAAATGCATCAGAATCTTCCATACAATGCAGACATGCCAACATACCAGTTGTACTCCACCTAGACATCATAAAATATGCTGGAAAGTCATTTATGGTACACATGAGGGCAGAGTGCATTTGAAAATTTTCTCGTTGGAAAATATCATAAGTTTGAACCCCAACAACTCAAAGATTTTTCAACTCCTCAATCAATTACTACAAGAAAAGATCTATCTTTTCCTTTAGGCTCGTAGGCTCTGGAACTAACACAGTCAAAAACATAAATTTCTTCTTCATACATAAGTCTAGAGTTAAATTATATGGGGTCACCACCATAGGCCACAAAGAATATTACTGTCTAGATTGACCAAATGGCTAAAAACAATCAGCAAATAAACCCAACCTAATATTTCATACTTAAGAAGAAAAATCATGAAAACACTCATCAAAATATTTTTAAGCAGCGGCTTAAGAAGGGTGACACATCTTACCGTCCTCCATGTGATGCTCTAATTGCCACCTCATTTAATTAGTGGTAGCGATTGATACATACAATTTCTGCAACCTTGGTGTTAATGGAAAATAGTGCATCTTGTTATAAGGTACCTTCAACTTATGTATATACATTCTATTTCCAGAACCCATAACCTTTTGCTTGTACCGAGCATGCACACATATTTTACAACTATTAAGGTCACTATCATCACCCCAGTATATCATACAATTGTTCACATGGCAATGAATGACTTGTACAAGTAATCCCAAGCCTCTAACTAACTTCTTCATGCTATAGAAATCCATTGGCATCAGATTATCTTTTAGCAATAATTCTTGAATGAATTTATATATATCATCAAGTCATGCCTGCAAACACCTGTGTTTGCAATTTTTTTCTAACATCCTCACGACTACAGAAAGTTGATTATGCTTAGAATATCCCTCATATATTGGTTTGTCTCCTGCTCGAATCATGTCATAGAAATTTTTTGCCTCAGCATTGGGGTCCTCAATCGGGTTGAATATAGGACCCACGGCATCAAAAACTATTTTATGGTATGTAGTGTGATTAATATTATCCGAGAGCATTTGATTAGTTTCACTTACTAACACTCGTACTAAATTCGAACACTTCTGGTGGACTTGCTTCTCACCATGGTATATCCAAACATAGTAATCCACAACAAAACCATTTCTATACAAATGCATCTTCACAGTCTCAACATTCTAAAACTTTTTATTTTGACATTAGAGAACATTCCATTCACTATTCAACCCTTGTACATCCATTCACAATCATCTTCCATACTAGTTAAAAAAATCATTCTATTTAACAAAACAATTGTCACTAATTATAGTTATATATAATTATATAGACATTTATTTAGATATACAAATATTTATATATAGTAATACATATATAGTTTAAAATAATGTTGTATGTTGTTACACATGTAATTATAAATATTGTACATTTTATTATACATATACTTACACATATAGTTAAATGTATAGGTATAGATATAGTAAAATAATTTTTCATATACTACTATATACAAATATATATTAAATATAAGATGTAAATTTAATATTAAAATATAATTATGCATAAAACTTCTAAAGTTATACACATAGTAAGATACAATTATTTATAATTATATATTACTTTACATATAATATATATAGTTATAAATAGTTATAATAGATATATTAGTACAAGCAATTATCAATGGTTATACCTAAATATAAACAACATATAAAAAATTATTTTTCTTTAATTATATTAATATATAAATATATATACAGTTAAAAATATAGTTATATATAATTATATAGATATGTATTTAGTTATACAAATATTTATATATAGTTATACACATATAGTTTAACATAATCTTGTATGTTGTTATACATTTAATTAAAAATATTGTTACATGTAATTATACATATAGTTACACATATAGTTAAACATATATTTATACATGTAAGTTTATATATTTGTTAATTTAATATTTTATATTTATACATACAATTATGTATAGGTATAGATATAGTAAAATACTTTTTATATACTACTATACAAATATATTAATATAAGATGTAAATTTAATATTAAAATATAATTATGCATAAAACTTTTAAAGTTATACACATAGTAAGATACAATTATTTATAGTTATATATTATTTTACTTATAATATATATAGTTATAAATAGTTATATATAATAAAATGTATAGTTATATATTGATATATTAGTACAAGTAATTATCAGTGGTTATACATAAATATAAACAACGTTATAAAAAATATTTTTCTTTAATTATATTAATACATAAATGTATATGCAGTTACAAATATAGTTATAAATAATTATATAGACATTTATTTAGTTATACAAATATATATAGTTATACACATATAGTTTAACAAAATCTTGTATGTTGTTAACATTTAATTATAAATATTGTTACATTTGATTATACATATAGTTACACATATAGTTAAACATATATTTATACATGTAGGTTTATATATTTGTTCATTTAATTTTATATATTTATACATATAGTTATGTATAGATTAGATATAGTAAAATACTTTTTTATATACTACTATATACAAATATATATTAAATATAGCTTTAAATTTAATATTTAAATATTATTATGCATAAAACTTTTAAATTATACAGATAGTAAGATACAATTATTTATAGTTATAAATTATTTTACATATAATATAGATAGTTATAAATAGTTATATATAATTAAACAAATAGTTATATATAAATATATTATACAAGTAGTGATAAGTAGTTATACATAAATATACAATGTTATAAACAAATATTTTAATTTAATTATATGAATAAATATATGTATATATAGTTACAATATAGTTATATTTAATTATATAGAGTGTCACATATTATATAAATATTTTAATATAGTTATACACATAATTAAAATATATATGTATTTCAGGATATACTTATATTTAACATTTATAAAGGTATAAATTTAGTAAAATATAATTATATATAGTTATATATTAGAATACATATAGTATATATATTTTTTTGAAATATTGTTATATAGAATTATACATATATTTATATATTATATATAGTTACTTTTTAGTTATATAAAGTTATAAATATAGTTATAAAAGTAGTGAACTTTATTATAAATATAATTATAAATACTTTTATATAAAATGACATATGATTATATAATTAAACACTGTGTATCTATATAATATTTGTGAATAAAATATTTTTATAAAGGTTTCTTAAATTATTATTAATTAAATGTAACTTTTATAATACTATATAGTATAATATCACATTCTATAAACATTATAACATATTCTATATTTATATAAAAACTTTATATATATAACTATTTTACAAAATTTGTATTATAATTTAATATTACATAATTGTTTATATAAGAAAATATATAAAAATGGATAGTAAATGTCAATTTTGTTATAGATATTTATAAAATTATTATGTTTCTATAAACCATATCAATGTGTTATTAGTCAATGATACATCACTTTTATATATATCTAAGTATAGACATTTATACATAATATCATTCGATTATATAAATGTATAAAGGTTTATATATACTGTTATAGACATTTAAGATTAACAATAATTAAAAGTTTGATTTAACATAAATCATAATATTTATTAAAGTATAGACATTTATACATAATGGCATATGATTATAAAATATAAACCATTAGCATTAAGATTATTCGGATGCAAACATAATGTAATTGAAATCAAAATCTCTAAAAACCTAAAAATATAAACTGTGGATGAACAGATTTTAAAAAATGAAAAATTATAGTTTAATTAATTGTGTCGAGTTGAAATAATGTTAGGTAAAAAATCGAAGCAAAATTAAAAATTAAGGAGGAGTAAAAAACCCTAATACCTGAATTTCCTGGAAAATGAAATTTTGAATATATATATATAATTTTAGAGAGACGAAGATGTGTAGAAGCAATTTGAAGGAGAAGAACAAAGAAAAACTTACCTGGATTCAGAGTAAGATTAAAATTTTTGTGTTTTCAAGCTACTGTTAGCTCTAATTCGAAAAAAATGATGGAGTTTCTATGATTTAGGGTTAAATGACATAGCAAATAATTTTCAAATCAAAAATTAAAATAATAAAATAACTGACCAAAATTATGATCAGTAAATGATCGGTGATAAAAAATCTATAAGGATCTGGAAGTCCACTTTACCAACAAATTTAATGTTAATAGGTTGTTGGTCGTTAAATTGGTACGTAATTAGTCAACAATTTCTATTAGCTATTTCTATCTAATTTACTAACAAATTCTGACCAATAACATTTGGTCAGATTTATGTGGGACTTCGGTCATGAAAAGGTAGTAATTATTGACCTAAATATTCTGCCGGTAGTTTGGTCTGTAATAATGACCTTATAAATTATTGGATGACCATTGTACTGTCCATTTTAATGGTTATATATTTTGGTCGTTAAATAGTCCGGTAATCTTTCGTGATATTTTTACTATTTCTCTCATAATTTATAGACCATAATCCAGACCAAATATATTTTTGTCGATGGTTGGGAATTTGGTCGACAATATTTTTCTATGTTGCACCTCTTTAGATCTCTAAATTGGTCGTGATTTGATGCGTAAATGTAAACCTATATATTTGGTCGTAAATGGTTGGTAAGTACGAAGATAATAATAATTTGAAAAAACATGGTATCTACCAATTATAGTAATAAGTTGTTAAATGGTCGGTAATATGTTCAATAACCACTCTATAGACTAATTTCTGACCAAAAACATTTGGTCGGTAATTATGGTCAGTCTTTGGTCAGAAATTTGGTCGGTGTGATTTTTTTTTCGATACACTTTTTTGGTCGGTAATTACCGACCAATTTTTGGTCGGTATTTTAGTTGGTATTATCATATTTTTTAGTAGTGATAGATAGATTGATTGATTGATAGAAAGATGAGTATAGATATATAGACAGATAGACAGACAAAAGATAGATAGAAAGATACATAGATAAACAGATAGATCAACATGTAGATAGAAAGATAGACATATAGATAGGCAGGTAGAGAATCCAAAAGATAGAGAAATAGACAAACAGATAAATAGACAGATAGACGACAGATAGACAAACAGATAAAACAAATAGACAAATAGAAAGAAAGATAGATAAGTATATAGATAGACAGCAAGATAGAGAGACAGAAAGATATATAGATATATAAACGAATAAATAGACATAGATAGATATATAAACAAACATATAGATGATAGATTGATAGAAAGATAGACATATAGAATGATAGACATATAGATAAAATATGAAAAATAGATAGAGAGATAGACAAATAGATAGATAGATAGATAGATAGACAGATAGACAAACCATATAGATAAAAAGATAGATAGATAGATAAAAATATATAAACATATAGATAGATAGATAGATAGGACATATAGACAGACAAATAGATAGACATATAGAAAAAAAAAAGACAGATAGATAGACAGATAGATATACAAATAGATAGATAGATAATTAGATAGATAGATAGACATATAGATAGATAGACAGACAACATATTGATAGATATATATATATAGACAGATAGATATATAGAAATAAATATATAGATAGATAGTCGGATAGACATATAGATAGACAGATAGATAGTCAGATAAATAGAGATAGATAGATAATTAGATAGACAAATAGATTGACATATAGATAGACAAATATATTGATAGATTGAAATATATATAGATATACATATAGTAAATAGATATAGATATAGATAGATAAGATAGACAGATAGATAAGATAGATAGATAAATAGACATATAGATAGATAGATACAAATAGATAAATATATAGATAGATATATAGATTAATATATAGATAGATAGATAGACATATAGATAGACAAATAGATAGTTAGATAGATAAATAGAGATATATAGATAAGATATATAGATATATAGAGATATAGATATATAGATAGATGACATATAGATAGACAAATATATCGATATATTGCAAGATATATAGACTACAGACAGATTAATAGATATATAAGATAGATAGATAAGATAGTTAGACAGATAGATAGATAGTAGATAGACATATTGATTGACATATAGATAGATAGTACATAGATAGTAGATAGTAGATAGTAGTTAGACAGATAGACATAGATAGATAGATATATACTATGATAAATAGATAAATAGATAGATAGAACGAAATATATATAATAAATAGATAACTAGATAGACAAATAGTTAGAAAAATTGAAAGATAGAGATAGATAGATGGAATAGATAGATAGAAATATAGACAAGATTAATAGATTGACTGATAGATCAACAGATAGATAGACAAATAGATAGATAGAGAGAGAGAGATATATATAGACAAAAAGAATGACAAATAGTTAGATAGATAATTAGATAGATAGACAGACAAATAGATAGATAGATAAACAGATAGATAGATTTGATTGACAAATAGATAGATCTATAGATTGATCTAAAGATAGATGGATAATTAGATCGATAGACACCTTGATAAATAAACAAAAAACATATAGATAGTTAGATAAACAAATTGATATAGTTATATATATACGATATATACATAATAGATTACAGATATAAATATAGATATCTAGACTTTTATATACAAATAGTATATAAAATATGATATATAGATAGACATATAGATTATAGATAGACATATAGATGGATAGACAGACAGATAGATAGATAAAAAGATAGACACACAGGATATATATAGAGAAAGATAGGAAGATATATAAAGAGATAGATAAAAAGAGAGTAGTTATCAAATGATAAATAAAAAATAAGTAATAAAATAATAAATATAAATATAAATATATATAAATATAATATATATATATATATATATAGATATATATATATATAGATGGAGAGATTGATAGACAGATAGATAGACAAATAGATATACAAATAGATAGCACATAAAAGATACATAGGTATATTGTATATAGTTAGATAGTTAGATAGACTAATAGATCAACAATTAGAGAGATAAGACAAAAAACTCGACAGATAGATATTACATTAAGATGACATATAGATAACTAATAGTTAGATTAAATATAGATAGACATATAGATATATTATAGACAATTAGATAGACAAATAAATAGAACATAGTTAGATTGCTAGATGTTAGATGACTAATAGATGATAATTAGAGAGATAAATAGACAAAAAAAATAGACAGATAGATATTAATTAAAGATAGACATATAGATATATAGAAAGATACAAACACATATACAAATAATGATGACAGATAGACTACAGATTAATTGATTGATTGATTGAAAGATTGATAGATAGAAAGATATATGGTTGCGCGATAGATAGCTAAGATATATATATATATATAAATATAGTTAGTCATAGAGAGAGATAGATATTAAGATAGACAAATAGATATATAGACAGATAGACCGATAGATAGATAGATAGATAGACAAAAAAGTAGATATATAGAAAGATTGATAGATTAATAGACATATAGATAGATAGATTGATAAAAGGATAACAAACAAATAGATAGACAAAATATAGACCAAATAAACAAAAAAATAGAAACATAGAGAAAAACACTGTAGATAGAGGGATATACGATGGATAGAGAGACAGATAAATAAATAGCAGTAGATAGATGAATAGAATGTGGATAGATAGGCAGATAGACAAATGGAAAGATGATGGATTATAGATGTTATAGATAAACAAGATATAGATAGATAGATAATTAGATAGGTATATAATTAGAAAGATAGATAGACATATAGATAGAAAATTAAGTATACAAATATATAGATAGTAGGATATAGTAGCAGATACAAAAACTATAGATTAATTGACAAATAGATATACATAGACAGATTTATAACGACAAATAGATAGACATATGATAGATAGATAGAAGATAGATAAATGATTTG
>JAREIK010007344.1:0-35824 GCA_029783825.1 Sapria himalayana | reverse complement strand
AAATATTAATTTTACTTTTAAAAAAAAATTTAAATATTATTATATTTTCAAAGGTTATAGCGTTCAAAAATGATAAAAAATCTCAAAAATAATTTTTTATATTTTTATTATTTAAATAAAAATTATAAATCACTAAATACCTAAACATTTAAATCTATAGACTCCTAAACCCCAAAACCCCCTAAATACTTAAAGCATTAAACCTATATAACCTATATAATAAATGATAATTAATCTATAAATAGTTTATTAATTAATCTCTATCTTATTATTAATAGTTTATTAATATAATTTTTGATCATTATTAATATATCAATCAATAAAATTGTTTAAATTGAATTTAAATGATATATAATTATTAATATTAATATAACTAATAATTTTATTCACATTTCAAAAAATTTTAAATATTATTGTATTTTCAAAGGTTATAATCTGATAAAATGATAAAAAATTGCAAAATTATTTTTTGTTATTTTATTATTTAAATAATACCTATAAACCACTAAATGCCTAAAACATAAAACACTAAACTCCTAAACGAAAAAAACCTTTAAATACTTTTACCATTAAACTAGTATACATTAATAATAAATCATAAATATCATTTAAATTTGTATTCAGTATAATTTTTAATTTTTATTTTAATTATTTATCAGTTTATTTTTATAGAAATATTAATTACAAATTATATTATCAGTGAGACAGATCTAATTTAAATTAAACCAGTATACCCTAAATAATAAATAATAAATCTCAATATTATTGTTTTCATTATAATTTAAAATATTCATTTTAATTATTTATCTGTTTATTTTTATATAAATATTAATTACAAAATAAATTATGAGTTAGATAGATATAATTTATATAAATTATTTTTGATCAAAAAAATATAGATAAACTTTTTAAAAGAAATAAAAATTTCAAAACAAATAAATATTATTTGGTAATACATTTTCCTTTGCTATTGAATCATTTTAGGTTTTGATATTATATTTTAAGTAATATGAATCTAAATCATTATATATTTTTAATTTATTTTTTTTAATTTATTAGAATATCTATTAATAAAATTGATTATATTAAATTTATATTATATTTAATTATTATGATTATTATAAATAAATAATATATTCACTCTATAAAAAAATTTGAAATTTATTATATTTTGAAGGATTATAACCTTGAAAATATCAGAAAAGATAATAAAAATAAAATTTTTTTATTTCATTTTTTAAATAAAGCAGATAGACAATTAAATGCATGCTTAGTAAAATCAGTAAGCTCATAAACCCTAAAACCCGTAAATACATAAACCCTTTAACATCTATATATGACATAATGAATAATAAATCTCATTTTTTGTCTATTTATTATAATTTTAAATATTCAATTTAATTATTTATAGTTTAATTTTTTGCAAAAATTAATTACGAAATAAATTTCGAGCGAGATAGACATTTTTTAAATAATTGATTTTTAATAAAAAAAATATAAGCTTATAAATAGAATTAAAAATTTAAAAATTAAATATTATTATTTAGTAATATATTTTGATTTTATTTTGAATCATGTAAATATTTTTTAAGTAAAATTTATATTTTTATTAATAGTTTATAAATTTAATTTTTGATCATTATTATAATATATATCATTAAAATTGTTTATATTGAATTTAAATGATATATAATCAGTAAGATTAATATAATTATACATGGTATTAACATTTCCATGAATTTTAAAAATTATCTTATTTTCAAAGGTTATAACCTTTGAAAATCCGAAAAAATCGTTAAAAAAAAATTTTTATTTTTTTTATTTAAATAAAACCTATAAACCACAAAATGCCAAAAAACATAAATTGCTAAACTCCTAAACAAAAAACTCATTAATAATCAAACCAATAAACCGGTATACCATTTATAATAAATCACAAATTTCATCTTAATTTGTATTCATTATAATTTTAAATATTCATTTTAATTATTTATTAGTTTATTTTTATAGAAATTTTAATTACAAAATAAATAATGAGTGAGACAAATATACTTTTAATAATTTTTTTTAATCAAAAAAATATATATAAGCTTATTAAAATAAGTAAAAATTTAAAAACAAAAAATTATTATTTAGTAATATATTTTACACTGATTTTGAATCAGTGTATATAGGTTTTGAAATTATATTTTAATTTCTATCAATCTTATTCATAATAGTTTTTAATTTATTTTTTGATCATTATTATAATATTTATCAATAAAATTACTTATATTGAATTTTAATGTTTTATAATTATTAAGATTATTATAGCTAAATATTATATTTACATTTGAAAAAATATTTAAAAATTATTATATTTTAAAAGGTTATAACTTTCAAAAATGATAAAATATCACAAAAACAATTTTTTTATAATTTTATTTTTTAAATAAAACTTATAAACCACTAAATACCTAAACCTTTAAATCGATAGACTCTTAAGCCCCAAAACCCCCTAAATACTTAAAGCATTTAACAATTTATGTTTTTAGGCATTTTGTGGTTTATAGGCTTTATTTAAATAAAAAAAATAAAAAAATTTTTTATTAGATTTTTTCGGATTTTCAATGGTTATAACCTTTGAAAATAAGATAATTTTTAAAATTTTTTTTAATGTGAATACCATGTATAATTATATTAATCTTACTGATTATATATCATATAAATTAAATATAAACAATTTTAATGATTGATATTATAATAATCATCAAAAATTAAATTAATAAACTATTAATAAAAATATAAATTTTAATTAAAATATATTTAGATGACGCAAAATGATTCAAAATAAAATCAAAATATATTACTAAATAATAATATTTAATTTTTAAATTTTTCCTTCTTTTTATAAGCTTCTATTTTTTTTATTAAAAATCAATTATTTAAATAATGTTTGTTCTACTCGAAATTTATTTTGTAATTAATTTTTGTAAAAAATTAATCTATAAATAATTAAATTGAATATTTTTATTTATAAAAAATAGACATAAAAAAGATATTTATTATTCATTAAGTAGTATATAGATGTTAAAGGGTTTATGTATTTAGGGGTTTCGGGGTTTATTCGCTTACTGATTTAACTAAGCATGCATTTATTGGTCTATAGGATTTATTTAAAAAATGAAATAACAAAAAAATTATTTTTATTATTTTTTATCATATTTTGAAGGTTATAACCATTGAAAATATAATAATTTTAAAATTTTTTCAAAAGTGAATACAATATTTATTTATTATAATCATAATAATTATATATAATATAAATTCATTACAATCGATTTTATTGATAGATATTCTAATAAATCTAAAAAAATAAATTAAAAATCTATAATGAATATGATTCATATTATTTAAAATATAATATGAAAACCTAAAATGATTCAAAAGCAAAGAAAATTGTATTAATAAATAATAATTTTTTGATTTGAAAAATTTTTTTCTTTTAAAAAGTTTATCTATACTTTTTGGATTAAAAATAATTTATATAAATTATATCTATCTAACTCATAATTTATTTTGTAATTAATATTTATATAAAAATAATAAATGACTAATTAAAATGAATATTTTAAATTATAATGAAAACAAAAATATTGAGATTTATTATTTATTATTTACGGAATACTGGTTTAATTTAAATTAGTTCTGTCCACTCAAAATTTAATTTGTAATTAATATTTCTATGAAAATAAACTGATAAATAATTAAAATAAAAATTAAAAATTATACTGAATACAAATTTAAGTGATATTTATGATTTATTATTAATGAATACTAGTTTAATGGTTTAAGTATTTAGAGGTTTTGTCATTTAGTTGTTTATTGATTTATGTTTTTAGGCACTTAGTGGTTTATAGGTATTATTAAAACAATAAAATAACAAAAAAAATATTGTAATTTTTTCTCATTTTCATAGGTTATAACCTTTAAAAATATAATAATATTTAAAATTTTTGAAATATGAATACAATCTTTAGTTATATTAATATTAATAATTATATATCATATAAATTAAATATAAACAATTTTATTGATAGATATATTAATAATGATCAAAAATTAAATTAATAAATTATTAATAATAAGATAGAGATTAATCAATAAACTATTGATAGATATTATAATTATCATTTATTATATAGGTTATATAGGTTTAATGCTTTAAGTATTTTGGGGGTTTTCGGGTTTAGGAGTCTATAGATTTAAATGTTTAGGTATTTTGTGATTTATAATTTTTATTTAAATAATAAAAATATAAAAAATTATTTTTGAGATTTTTTATCATTTTTGAATGTTATTACATTTGAAAATATAATAATTTTAAAATTTTTTTTCAAAACTAAAAATAATATTTAGTTATAATAATATTAATAATTATAAAACATTAAAATTAAAAATAAGTAATTTTATTGATAGATAGTATAATAACGTTCAAAAAATGAATTAATAAACTATTATTAATAAGAATGATATTAATTAAAATATAATTTAAAAACCTATATTCAATGATTCAAAATCAAAATAAAATATATTACTAAATAATAATTTTTGGTTTTTAAATTTTTACTTATTTTTATAAGCTTATATTTTTTTTTGAATAAAGAATAAATTATTAAAATTATATTTATCTCACTCATTATTTACTTTGTAATTAACATTTCAATAAAAAATAAACTAATAAATAATTAAAATGAATATTTAAAATTATAATGAATACAAATTAAAATGAGAATTGTGATTTATTATATATGGAATACCAGTTTATTGGTTTAGGAGTTTTGCAATTTATGTTTTTCGGCATATTGTGGTTTATAGATTTTACTTAAATAATAAAAATAAAAAAAAATTTTAAATTTTTTCTGATTTTCAAACGTTATAACCTTTCAAAATATGATAATTTTTAAAATTTTTTGAAATGTGAATACCATGTATAATTAAATTAATCTTACTGATTATATATCATATAAATTCAATATAAACAATTTTAATGATAGATATTATAATAATGATCAAAAATTAAATTAATAAACTATTAATAAAAATATAAATTTTAATTAAAATATATTTACATGACGCAAAATGATTCAAAATAAAATCAAAATATATTACTAAATAATAATATTTAATTTTTAAATTTTTACTTCTTTTTATAAGCTTCTATTTTTTTTATTAAAAATCAATTATTTAAATAATGTTTGTCCTACTCGAAATTTATTTTGTAATTAATTTTTGTAAAAAATTAATCTATAAATAATTAAATTGAATATTTAAAATTATAAAAAATAGTCATAAAAAAGATATTTATTATTCATTATGTAGTATATAGATGTTAAAGGGTTTATGTATTTAGGGGTTTCGGGATTTATTAGCTTACTGATTTAACTAAGCATGCATTTATTGGTCTATAGGCTTTATTTAAAAAATGAAATAACAAAAAATTTTTTTTATTATTTTTTCTCATATTTTTAAGGTTATAACCTTTGAAAATATAATAATTTTTAAATTTTTTTCAAGAGTTAATACAATATTTATTTATAATTATTATAATAATTATATTTAATATAAATTCAATATAAACAATTTTATTGATAGATATTCTAATAATTCTCAAAAAATAAATTAAAAATCTATAATGAATAAGATTCATATTATTCAAAATATAATATGAAAACCTAAAATGATTCAATAACAAATGAAAATGTATTACTAAATAATAATTATTTGTTTTGATATTTTTTTTTATTTTAAAAAGTTTATCGATATTTTTTTGATGAAAAATATTTTATATAAATTATATCTATCTAACTCATTATTTATTTTGTAATTAATATTTATATAAAAATAAACAAATAACTAATTAAAATGAATATTTTAAATTATAATGAAAACAATAATATCGAGATTTATTATTTATTATTTAGGGTATACTGGTTTAATTTAAATTAGATCTGTCTCACTGATAATTTAATTTGTAATTAATATTTCAATAAAAATAAACTGATAAATAATTAAAATAAAAATTAAAATTTATACTGAATAAAAATTTAAATGATATTTATGATTTATTATTAATGTAAACTAGTTTAATGGTTTAATTATTTAGAGGTTTTATTATTATTGAGTTTAGTGATTTAAGTGGTTAGCCATTTAGTGGTTTATAGGTATTATTTAAACAATAAAATAACAAAAAAAATTTGCAATTTTTTCTCATTTTCATAGGTTATAACCAATGAAAATATAATAATATTTAAAATTTTTGAAATGTGAGTACATTCTTTAGTTATATTAATATTAATAATTATATATCATATAAATTCAATATAAACAATTTTATTGATAGATAAATTAATAATGATCAAAAATTAAATAAATAAACTATTAATAATAAGATACAGATTAATTAATAAACTATTGATAGATGTTATAATTATCCTTTATTATATAGGTTATATAGGTTTAATGCTTTTAGTATTTAGGGGATTTTGGGGTTTAGTAGTCTTTAGATTTAAATGTTTAGGTATTTAGTGATTTTTAATTTTTATTTAAATAATAAAATTATAAAAAAATTATTTTTTTTGATTTTTTATCATTTTTGAAGGTTATAACCTTTGAAAATATAATAATTTTTAAATTTTTTTTCAAGAGAAAAATTAATATTTAGTAATAATCTTAATAATTATTAAACATTAAAATTCAAAATAAGTAATTTTATTGATAGATATTATAATAATGATCAAAAATTAAATTAATAAACAATTAATAAAAATATAAATTTTAATTAAAATATATTTACAAGACGCAAAATGATTCAAAATCAAATCAAAATATATTACTAATTAATAATTTTTAATTTTAATATTTTTCCTTATTTCTGTAAGCTTATATTTTTTTTATTAAAAATAAATTATTTAAATAATGTTTGTCTCGCTCGAAATTTATTTTGTAATTAATTTTTGTAAAAAATTAAACTATAAATAATTAAATTAAATATTTAAAATTATAATAAATAGACATAAAAATGAGATTATTATTCAAAAAGTAGTATATAGATATTAAAAGGTTTATGTATTTAGGGATTTCGTAGTATATATGCTTACTGATTTATGTAAGCGGGCATTTAATGGTCTATAGGCTTTATTTAAAAAATGAAATAACAAAAATTTATTTTTGTTATTTTTTCTGATATTTTCAAAGTTATAACGCTTGAAAAGATAATAATTTTTAAATTTTTTTCAAAAGTGAATACAATATTTATTATAATAATCATAATAATTATATATAATATAAATTTGATATAAACAATTTTATTGAGAGATACTCTAATAATTCTAAAAAATTAAATTAAAAATCTATAATGAATAAGATTCATATTAATTAAAATATAATATGAAAACCTAAAATGATTCAAAAGCAAAGGAAAATGTATTACTAAATAATAAATATTTGATTTGAAAATTTTTTTTCTTTTAAAATGTTTATCTATACTTTTTGGATTAAATTTAATTTATATAAATTATATCTATCTAACTCATAATTTATTTAGTAATTAATATTTATATAAAAATAAACAAATGACTAATTAAAATGAATATTTTAAATTATAATTAAAACTATATTATTGAAATTTATTATTTATTATTTCGGGTATATTGGTTTAATTTAAATTAGATCTGTCCAATGAAAATTTAATTTGTAATTAATATTTCTATAAAAATAAACTAATAAATAATTAAAATAAAATTAAAAATTATACTGAATACAAATTTAAATGATATTTATGATTTAATATAAATGTATACTAGTTTAATGGTTTAAGTATTTAGAGGTTTTGTTGGTTAGGAGTTTACTGATTTATGTTTTTAGGTATTTAGTAGTTTATAAGTATTATTTATATAATTAAATAACAAAAAAAAATTTGTACTTTTTTCTCATTTTATTTGGTTATAACCTTTGAAAATATAATAATATTTAAAATTTTTTGAAATGTGAATATAATATTAAGTTATAATAATATTAATAATTATATATCATATAAATTCAATATAAATAATTTTATTGATAGATATATCAATAATGATCAAAAATTAAATTAATAAACTATTAATAATAAGATAGATATTAATTAATAAACTATTGATAGATATTATAATTATTTATTATATGGATTATATAGGTTTAATGCTTTAAGTATTTAGGGGGTTTTGGGATTTAGGAGTCTATAGATTTAAAGGTTTAGGTATTTAGTGGTATATAAGTTTTATTAAAATAATAAAATAATAAAAAAATTATTTTTGTGATTTTTTATCATTTTTGAAGGTTATACCCTTTCAAAATATATTAATTTTCAAATTTTTTTCAAAAGTAAATATAATTTTTAGTTATAATAATCTTAATAATTATAAACATTAAAATTCAGTATAATTAATTTTATTTATAGACATTATAATAATGATCAAAAAATAATTTAATAAACTATTATTAATAAGATTGATAGCAATTAAAATATAATTTCAAAACCTATATACAATGATTAAAAATCAATGTGAAATATATTACTAAATAATAATTTTTTGTTTTTAAAATTTTACTTCTTTTTATAAGCTTATATTTTTTTTTGATTAAAAATAAATTATTAAAATTATATTTGTCTCACTCATTATTTATTTTGTAATTAACATTTCTATAAAAAATAAACTAATAATTATTTAAAATGAATATTTAAAATTATAAAGAATACAAATTAAAATGAAATTTGTGATTTATTATAACTGGTATACCGGTTTATTGTTTTGATTATTTAGGAGTTTTGTTGTTTAGGCATTTAACAATTTATGTTTTTAGGCATTTTGTGGTTTATAGGTTTTATTTAACTAAAAAAAATAAAAATTTTTTTTTAACGATTTTTTCGGATTTTCAAAGGTTATTATCCTTTGAAAATAAGATAATTTTTAAAATTTTTTGAAATGTGAATACCATGTATAATTATATTTATCTTACTGATTATATATCATATAAATTAATTAAAAACAATTTTAATTATAGATATTATAATAATGATCGAAAATTAAATTAATAAACTATTAATAAAAATATAAATTTTAATTAAAAGAAATTTACATGATTCAAAATAAAATCAAAATATATTACTAAATAATAATATTTAATTTTTAAAATTTTCCTTCTATTTATAATCTTATATTTTTTTTTATTAAAAATCAATTATTTAAATAATGTTTGTCTCGCTCGAAATTTATTTAGTATTTAATTTTTGTAAAAAATTAAACTATAAATAATTAAATTGAATATTTAAAATTATAATAAATAGACAAAAAATGAGATTTATTATTCATTATGTCGTAGTTAAAGGGTTTATGTATTTACGGGTTTTAGTGTTTATGAGCTTACTAATTTTAGTAAGCATGAATTTAATGGTCTATCTACTTTATTTAAAAAATGAAATAACAAAAAATTTATTTTTATTATTTTTTCTCATATTTTCAAGGTTATAATCCTTGAAAATATAATAATTTTTAAATTTTTTAAAAAGTGTGAATACGATATTTATTTATAATAATCTTAATAATTAAATATAATATAAATTCAATATAATAAATTTTATTAATAGATATTCTAATAAATTAAAAAAAATAAATTAAAAATATATGATGATTTAGATTCATATTACTTAAAATATAATATGAAAACATAAAATGATTCAATAGCAAAGGAAAATATATTACCATATAATAATTATTTGTTTTGAAATTTTTTTTTCTTTTAAAAAGTTTATCTATATTTTTTTGATTAAAAATAATTTATATAAATTATATCTATCTAACTTATAATCTATTTTGTAATTTATATTTATATAAAAATAAACAAATAAATAATTAAAATGAATATTTTAATTATTATGAAAACAATAATATTGAGATATATTATTTATTATTTAGGGTATACTGGTTTAATTTAAATTAGATCTATCTCACTAAAAATTTAATTTGTAATTAATATATCTATAAAAATAAACTGATAAATAATTAAAATAAAAATTTAAAATTATACTGGATACAAATTTAAATGATATTTATGATTTATTATTAATGTATAATAGTTTAATGGTTTTAATATTTAGAGGTTTTTTTCATTTAGGAGTTTAGTGTTATAAGTTTTTAGGCATTTAGTGGTTTATAGGTATTATTTTAATAATAAAATAACAATAAAAAAATTTGCAATTTTTTATCATTTTCATAGGTTATAACCTTTGAAAATATAATAATATTTAAAATTTATTGAAATGTGAATAAAATCTTTAGTTATATTAATATTAATAATTATATATCATTTAAATTCAATTTAAACAATTTTATTGATTTATATATTAATAATGATCAAAAATTAAATTAATAAACTATTAATAATAAGAAAGAGATTATTAATAAACTATTTATAGATATTATAATTATGATTTATTATATAGGTTATACAGGTTTAATGCTTTATGTATTTAGGGGGTTTTAGGGTTTAGGAGCCTATAGATTCAAAAGTTTAAGTATTTAGTGATTTATAAATTTTATTTAAATAATAAATATATAAAAAATTATTTTTGAGATTTTTTATCATTTTAGAAGGTTATAACCTTTGAAAATATAATAATTTTTAAATTTTTTTTCAAAAGTAAAAATAATATTTAGTTATAATAATATTAATAATTATAAAACATTAAAATTCAATATAAGTAATTTTATTGATAGATATTTTAATAATGATCCAAAAATAAATTAATAAACTATAATTAATAAGATTGATAGTTATTAAAATATAATTTAAAAACCTATATACAATGATTCAAAATCAAAGTAAGATATATTACTAAATAATAATTTTTTGTTTTTAAATTTTTACTTCTTTTTATAAGCTTATATTTTTATTTTTGAATAAAAAATAAATTATTAAAATTATATTTGTCTCACTCATTATTTACTTTGTAATTAACATTTCTATAAAAAATAAACTAATAAATAATTAAAATGAATATTTAAAATTATAATAAATACAAATTAAAATGAGATTTGTGATTTATTATATATGGAATACCAGTTTATTAATTTAATTATTTATGAATTTTGTTGTTTAGAAGTTTAGCAATTTATGTTTTTAGGCATATTGTGGTTTATAGGATTTACTTAAATAATAAAAATAAAAATTTTTTATTTTAGATTTTTTTTTGATTTTCAAAGGTTATAACCTTTTAAAATATGATAATTTTTAAAATTTTTTGAAATGTGAATACTATGTATAATTATATTAATCTTACTGATTATATATCAAATAAATTGAATATAAACAATTTTAATGATAGATATTATAATATTGATCAAAAATTAAATTAATAAACTATTAATAAAATATAAATTTTAATTAAACTATATATACATGACGCAAAATGATTGAAAATCAAATCAAAATATATTACTAATTAATAATTTTTAATTTTTAAATTATTCCTTCTTTTTATAAGCTTATATTTTTTTTATTAAAAATCAATTATTTAAATAATGTTTGTCTCGCTCGAAATTTATTTTGTAATTACTTTTTGTAAAAAATTAAACTATAAATAATTAAATTAAATATTTAAAATTATTATAAATAGTCATAAAAATGAGATCTATTATTCATTAAGTAGTATATAGATTTTAAAAGGTATATGTATTTAGGGGTTTCGTAGTTTATGAGCTTTCTGATTTAAGTAAGCATGCATTTAATGGTCTATAGGCTTTATTTAAAAAATGAAATAACAAAAATTTATTTTTGTTATTTTTTCTCATATTTTCAAAGTTATAATCCTTGAAAATATAATAATTTTTAATTTTTTTTCAAGAGTAAATACAATATTTATTTATAATAATCATAATAATTATATATAATATAAATTTGATATAAACAATTTTATTGATAGATATTCTAATAATTTTCAAAAAATAAATTAAAATCTATAATGAATAAGATTGATATTACTTAAAATATAATATGAAAACCAAAAATGATTCAAAAGCAAAGGAAAATGTATTACTAAATTATAATTATTTGTTTTAAATTTTTATTTTATTTTAAAAAGTTTATCTATATTTTATTGATGAAAAATAATTTATATAAATTATATCTATCTAACTCATAATTTATTTTGTAATTAATATTTATATAAAAATAAACAAATGACTAATTAAAATGAATATTCTAAATTATAATGAAAACAATATTATTGAGATTTATTATTTATTAGTTCGGGTATATTGGTTTAATTTAAATTAGATCTGTCCAATGAAAATTTAATTTGTAATTAAAATTTATATAAAAATAAACTAATAAATAATTAAAATAAAATTAAAAATTATACTGAATACAAATTTAAATGATATTTATGATTTATTATTAATGTATACTAGTTTAATGGTTTTAGTATTTAGAGGTTTTGTCGTTTAGGAGTTTAGTGATTTATGTTTTTAGGCATTTAGTAGTTTATAGGTATTATTTATATAATTAAATAACAAAAAAAAAATTTGTACTTGTTTTTCATTTTCTTATGTTATAACCTTTGAAAATATTATAATATTTATAATTTTTTGAAATGTGAATATAATATTTAGTTATAATAATATTAATAATTATATATCATATAAATTCAATATAAACAATTTTATTGATAGATAATATAATAATGATCAAAATTAAAATAATAAAATATTAATAATAAGATAGATATTAATTAATAAACTATTGATAGATATTTTAATTATCATTTATTTTATAGATTATATAGGTTATATGCTTTAAGTATTTAGGGGTTTTTGTGGTTTAGGAGTCTATAGATTTAAATGTTTAGGTATTTAGTGATTTATAATTTTTATTTAAATAATAAAATTATAAAAAAAATATTCTTGTAATTTTTTATCATTTTTGAAGGTTATAACCTTTGAAAATATAAAAATTTATAAATTTTTTTTCAAAACTAAAAATAATATTTAGTTATAATAATATTAATAATTATAAAACATTAAAATTCAATATAAGTAATTTTATTGATAGATATTATAATAATAATTAAAAAATAAATTAATAAACTATTATTAATAAGATTGATATTAATTAAAATATAATTTAAAAACCTATATTCAATGATTCAAAATCAAAGTAAAATATATTACTAAATAATAATTTTTTGTTTTTAAATTTTTACATCTTTTTATAAGCTTATATTTTTTTTGAATAAAAAATAAATAATTAAAATTATATTTGTATCACTCATTATTTATTTTGTAATTAACATTTCTATAAAAAATAAACTAATAAATAATTAAAATGAACATTTAAAAGTATAATGAATACAAATTAAAATGAGATTTGTTATTTATTATATATTGTATCCCAGTTTATTGGTTTGATTATTTAGAAGTTTTGTTGTTTAGGAGTTTAGCAATTTAAGATTTTGGGCATATTGTCGTTTATAGCTTTTACTTAAATAATAATAATATAAATATTTTAGATTTTTTCTGATTTTCAAAGGTTATAAACTTTGAAAATAGATAATTTCTAAAGTTTTTTGAAATGTGAATACCTTGTATAATTATATTAATCTTTCTGATTATATATCATATAAATTTAATATAAACAATTTTAATGATAGATATTATAATAATGATCAAAAATTAAATTAATAAACTATTACTAAAAATATAAATTTTAATTGAAATATATTTACATGACGCAAAATGATTCAAAATCAAATCAAAATATATTACTAAATAATAATATTTAATTTTTAAAATTTTCCTTCTTTTTATAAGCTTATATTTTTTTAAAAAAAAATCAATTATTTAAATAATGTTTGTCTCACTCGAAATTTATTTTGTAACTAATTTTTTTAAAATATTAAACTATAAATAATTAAATTTAATATTTAAAATTATAATAAATAGACATAAAAATGAGATTTATTATTCATTAAGTAGTATATATTTGTGAAAAGGTTTATGTATTTAGGGGTTTCGGGGTTTATTAGCTTACTGATTTTAGTAAGGAGGCATTATTGGTCTATAGGCTTTATTTAAAAAATGAAATAAAAAAAATTATTTTTATTATTTTTTATCATATTTTCAAGGTTATAACGATTGAAAATATGATAATTTTTAAATTTTTTTAAAGAGAGAATAGAATATTTATTTATAATAATCATAATAATTATATATAATATAAATTCAATATAAACAATTTTATTGATAGATATTCTAATAATTCTCAAAAAATAAATTAAAAATCTATAATGAATAATATTCATATTACTTAAAATATAATATGAAAACCTAAAATAATTCAAAATAAAGGGAAAATGTATTAATAAATAATAATTATTTTTTTTGAAATTTTTTATTATTTTAAAAAGTTTAACTATATTTTGTTGATGAAAAATAATTTATATATATTATATCTAACTAACTCATAATTTATTTTGTAATTAATATTTATATAAAAATAAACAATTAACTAATTAAAATGAATATTTTAAATTATAATGAAAACAATAATATTGAGATTTATTATTTATTATTTAGGGTATACTGGTTTAATTTAAATTAGATATGTCTCACTGATAATTTAATTTGTAATTAATATTTCTATAAAAATAAACTGATAAATAATTAAAATAAAAATTAAAATTTATACTGAATAAAAATTTAAATGATATTTATGATTTATTATTAATGTAAACTAGTTTAATAGTTTAAGTATTTAGAGGTTTTATCATTATTGAGTTTAGTTATTTAAGTGTTTAGCCATTTAGTGGTTTATAGGTATTATTTAAACAATAAAATAACAAAAAAAATTTGCAATTTTTTATCATTTTCATAGGTTATAACCTATGAAAATATAATAATATTTAAAATTTTTTGAAATGTGAATACAATCTCTAGTTATATTAATATTAATAATTATATATCATTTAAATTCAATTTAAACAATTTTATTGATAAATATATTAATAATGATCAAAAATTAAATTAATAAACTATTAATAATATGATAGAGATTAATTAATAAACTATTGATAGATATTTTAATTATCATTTATTATATAGGTTATATAGGTATAATGCTTTAAGTATTTAGGGGGTTTTGGGGTTTAGGAGTCTATAGATTTAAATGTTTAGATATTTTGTGATTTATAATTTTTATTTATATAATAAAAATATAAAAAATTATTTTTGAGATTTTTTTATCATTTTTGAAGGTTATAACCTTTGAAAATATAATAATTTTAAAATTTTTTTTCAAAAGTAAAAATAATATTTAGTTATGATAATATTAATAATTATAAAATATTAAAATTCAATATAAGTAATTTTATTGATAGATAGTATAATAATGATCAAAAAATAAATTAATAAACTATTATTAAAAAGATTGATAGTAATTAAAATATAAGTTAAAAACCTATATACAATGATTCAAAATCAAAGTAAAATATATTACTAAATAATAATTTTCTATTTTTATATTTTTACTTCTTTTTATCAGCTTATATTTTTTTTGAATAAAATATAAATTATTAAAATTATATTTGTCTCACTCATTATTTACTTTGTAATAAACATTTCAATAAAAAATAAACTAATAAATAATTAAAATGAATATTTAAAATTATAATGAATACAAATTAAAATGAGATTTGTGATTTATTATATATGGAATACCGGTTTATTGGTTTAGGAGTTTAGCAATTTATGTTTTTCGGCATATTGTGGTTTATAGATTTTACTTAAATAATAAAATAAAAATTTTTTTTAAAAATTTTTTCTGATTTTCAAACGTTATAACCTTTGAAGATATTATAATTTTTAAAATTTTTTGAAATGTGAATACCATGTATAATTATATTAATCTTACTGATTATATATCATATAAATTCAATATAAACAATTTTAATGATAAATATTATAATAATGATCAAAAATTAAATTAATAAACTATTAATAAAAATATAAATTTTAATTAAAATATATTTACATGACTCAAAATGATTCAAAATAAAATCAAAATATTTTACTAAATAATAATATTTAATTTTTAAATTTATCCTTCTTTTTATAAGCTCATATTTTTTTTATTAAAAATCAATTATTTAAATAATGTTTGTCCTGCTCGAAATTTATTTTGTAATTAATTTTTGTAAAAAATTAAACTATAAAAAATTAAATTGAATATTTAAAATTATAATAAATAGACATAAAAATGAGATTTATTATTAATTAAATAGTATATAGGATTAATAAATTCAATATATAATAATCATAATAATTATAATTGATAATAATTATATATAATATAAATTCAATATAATCGATTTTATTTATAGATATTCTAATAAATCTAAAAAAAAATATATTAAAAATCTATAATGAATATGATTCATATTACTTAAAATATAATATGAAAACCTAAATGATTCAAAAGCAAAGGAAAATGTATTACTAACTAATAATTATTTGATTTGAAATTTTTTTTTCTTTTCAAAAGTTTATCTATACTTTTTGGATTAAAAATAATTTATATAAATTATATCTATCTAACTCATAATTTATTTTGTAATTAATATTTATATAAAAATAATCAAATGACTAATTAAAATGAATATTTTCAATTATAATGAAAACAATAATATTAAGATTTATTATTTATTATTTATTATTTCGGGTATACTTGTTTAATTTAAATTAGATATGTCCAATTAAAATTTAATTTGTAATTAATATTTCTATAAAATATAAACTAATAAATAATTAAAATAAAATTAAAAATTATACTGAATACAAATTTAAATGATATTTATGATATATTATTAATGTATACTAGTTTAATGTTTTAAATATTTAGAGGTTTTGTCGTTTAGGAGTTAAGTGATTTATGTTTTTAAAAAAAAATAATTATATAAATTAATATAAACTATTTTATTGATAGATATATCAATAATGATCAAAAATTAAATTAATAAACTATTAATAATAAGATTGATATTAATTAATAAACTATTGATAGATATTATAATTATCATTTTTTTAAAAAAATTTGTTTTATTATAATCAAAGCCCTCTCTTTTGGCGGAGGAATACCATTTTTACAAACTATACTCTACACTTTCCCCTTTTACACCCATCCTTTAATCTACAAATAAAATAAAACATAATCAAAATAAGCTTTCAATGCATTTTTGGTATTTGCTTTTATTAAATCTGCTGGAGATTGCTATTTGCGTGGACTTATTCTAGAGGTTGTATCATCTTGTCTTCTATTCTGGATCCTTTCAAATCTTATATGCTGTCCTTCTTTGCAGCTTTAATTCACTAGCCCAAGAAAGCTCTCAAAACCGGCTATAATACATACTTATACAGGGGATGCATATCCTTTATACATACTCAACAGAGAGCTTCAACAATTCTGGTCTTTAGGTATTTCCAGACTTTAAATCTCCCAAAAAGATAATTCTACAGTTTCCAGGTTATTTCTTACCCTCTTGAATAAAGCATTTTGATCGCATGAGTGTCTCATTGCTTTCTCCTTTTTTCCAGCTTCCATACTCAACAGCCTTTCCTTATTGAGTTCTCCTTTAGAAGACAGATTTTTTTTAACAGACACAAATCAAATAGAAAACACGCACAAAAACAAACAAACAGAAGTATAAACATCCAGCAGCCATCTTTTATCAGCTCTATTATTGCCTTCCTCCACCTTGCATCTGTTTAACAAAGAGAAAAACAAGAAAAAACAAGAACAACATAGTCCTATTCGCGCAATCCACTTATTCACATTCCTTCTTCCAAGTCCATTACTGCTATTGCTTTTTTCTTCCTGTACCTGGATCTGTTTGACTACAAAACACACACTAGTACAATACTTATAGCCACATATATCTAAACCCTTTAGTCCACCCCACAGGACCAGGGTGGATATCCAGGTTAAGGCTATACTTTAATTATTCGAATATATGGATATTCCATCTTATCCATTCTTATTATACCCTTGTATCTATCAGGGATCGAATCCTTTATATATTCTCCATGTTTATTATTTTTCCCTTCTTTAGCCAGTTTATCAGCTAAAGCATTTGCTTCCCTGTATATATGTTTGATAAAAGCGTTTAAAGATAATGCTAGATGACCGATCTCTTCTAATTCATCTTCGTATTTCCATAAAGTCTTTTTTTTATTTATCATATCTACCACAATTTTAGAGTGCGACTGAATGTCTATATTTCTTAGTCCTCTAGAGAGACAGGCCCTCAATCCATCTCTTAATGCTAAGATTTCTGCATGAAGTGCATAAGAGGCTTTGTAACTCCTTGAAAAGGAAAAAATGAGGTGACCTCTAGAATTTCTAATCACTCCTCCTCCTCCTCCTCCTCCTGCTAAGCCTATATTTCTATCAAAACTACCATCGGTATTTAAGGAGAGCCTATCTAATGGTGGTTTTTCCCACTTAACTCCTATAATTTTTTGTGATCTTTTCTTAGTAACCGTAAGATTCCAAAAATTTAAAATATCATTATTTAGAAAATTAGTCTGGAATATTATCGGGCAAGTTTCTGAAGTACTTATTAATTATCTCTTTATAGTTTTCCAGATGTCTTCCACCGACATTCTCTTACCTTCATATCTACTATTATTCCTAGCCTTCCATATACACCAAATAGCAATATGAGGTATATTATTTTTAACCCATTTTTGTAAAGAGTTTCTCGTGTACGCTATATACCATTTTTGAACTCTATTTCTAAGAGGGATGCATTCGTGCTTTATACCCATTTCTAATTTTAATCTTCTCCAAATTTCTAAAGCTATCTTTCCTTTTGAAAATAAATGATCTATCGATACATTTTCTTGAAAACAGCATTCACACCTAGAGGGAAGTTGAATACCTTTCTTTTTTATATTTACATCTATTGGAATAATATTAGAGAGAACTTTCCATGTGTTAGTTTTAATTTTTTGAGAGTTATCATTATTCCAGGTCCATTTAAATAGTGAAAGCTCTTCCTTTCTACTTCTCACTTTATCTTTGATGGTTTTTATAGAGAATTTTCCATCTACACTCAATGTCCATTTCCAGCCACTTTTAGTGAGCTTAGAATATATTTCTACTATCTCCCTTTTTTTAAGCATTTGCATCCACACTTGTGAAGCTCTACTCTTTTTTATTTCTGTGTTCGTATCCCCATCTTTGCAATATTTGGCCCTTATAAATTCTACCAATAAACTATTATTTTGTTTAAGCCTCCACCATCTTTTACAAGCCCAAGCTTTAGCGAGATCATTCAAATCTATAAAACCCAGCCCTGCTTCCTGTTTTGGAAAACAAATATATTTTCATTTTTTCCAGTGAAGCTTACTTTTACCTTTATATGTCCCCCACAAAAAACAAGCCATTTCTTTTTCAATTCTTTTTTTTATCAAGGGCTAGTAATTGAGTGATCATTAGGTATTACATGACTATGCTTTGAAGTACATGTGTGATTAAGGTTATCCTGCCACTCATAGATAGCATTTCAACTTTCCATCCTGCAATTTTATTTTTGATCTTTTCCAGTAAGAATTCAAAGTATTCTGACTTAACTTTTCCTACATATAAAGGGCATCCCAGATATTGAATTGCTCCTTTTTTCTGCGAGAAACCTGTTATACTCTGTACTCTATGTCCTAAACTCATAGGAGCTTTTTTAGCTATCATAAAATGACACTTTTTGCTATTTATTTTTTGACCCGTTTCTTCCTCCATTACTCTCAACAAACTCATCAGGTTTTGAAGGGATCTAGCACTACCATTAGTGAAGATTGCCACATCATCTGCATATGCAAGACAACTCACCAGGGGAGTACCTTTCGGTTGGCTAAAGGCGCCTATTTCACCTGTGCAAATTTTTTCTTTGAGATTGACAATAAAGAGCTCTAAATAAATATTAAAGAGTGAGGGAGAAAGAGGGTCACCTTGTCTTAGTCCTCTAAGCGGCTTAATATCTCTTCCTAGCTCCCCGTTTACTAGAATTTTAATCCATGAGCTTGATATACATCTGTATATCAAATCTATCCAGGTCTCCAAGAAACCCATCTTTCTCATGGTGAAACACAAGACATTCCATTCTACTTTATCGAAAGCTTTAGATAAGTCTAATTTTATTAATACATTATGTCCTCTAACTTTTTTGCCTATATCTTTAATCATTTCTTTAGCTAAGCAAATATTTTCCATTATAAGCATATTTTTCATGAATCCTGATTGCTCTTTCGAAATAATTTTAGGAAGGATAGAAGTTAATCTGTTTTGCAATAATTTAGATAGAATCTTATAAATAGAATTACATAGACTAATAGGTCTGAAATCATCTGCCTTTTGTGGATTGTCTGTCTTGGGAATAAGCACCATATATGTGCTACTCCATTTCTTGCCTATTTATGCTCCATTAAAAATCCAATAAATGGCATTGAGAAGATCAGATTTTATGATAATCCAGCATTTTTGGTAGAACTCATTGTTCCATCCGTCTGGGCCCGAGGCACTATTCGGGTCCAGGCTGAAAACAACCGTTTTAAGCTCTTCTTCATCTGGGAATTTAATAAGGGCATCATTCTTTTCTCTGGTAATATTACAGTCTATTTTATGTATAAGTTCAACACCTCTCAAGGATGTATCCACTATAAATTGATTTTCAAAGTATTCATCAAAATGCTTTTTAATTTCTGTGTTATCATCTATCCAGGCATTATTACTATTTTTTATACCTTTTATTCTTTGTTTTTGTATTCTTATTTTAGCTGCTATTTGAAAAAATTTTGTGTTTTTATCTCCTGTCTTTTAGCCATTTTATTTTAGCTTTTTGTTTCCAAAAAATTTCCTCCATGAGGAGTTTTAATTTTAGTTCAGCTAGGGATTTACTAAGTGCTTCTCTACTCTCTTTATCTTGAAATATTTCATGTTCTATCTCTAATTTTTCAGCTTTTTTTCTGCTTCTATTATATTTTTGTTTATATTACCAAATATATCTCTATTCCATATCTTTAGATGTTTTTTTAATTTATTTAGTTTCATATTCCAGACTTGTGCCGGATTACCTGAGACTTCCAGAGACCAAGACTCTTTAACCATATTTATGAATGTATGATGCAAGCACCAAGCATTCTGAAATTTAAAAGGTTTACTCAAGAATTTGGTCTGCTCTAAGGTAATTAACAATGGATTGTGATCCGAGCATGTTCTATTTAAATGTCTCACAACGGTAGATCCATAACTTTCTAACCATTTCACATTGTATAAAACTCTATCTAGTCTTGCCCATATAGTGCCTTTGTTTTTCCTGTTATTGCACCAGGTATATTGTGGGCCTAAAAAGTTAGCTTCCATCAAACTGGCCTTTGATATTGCCTCATTAAAGTGTGAAATGGCACTAGTGCTGGGGGAATTACCTCCTTTTTTTCTCACTGGCCTTTCTTATTATGTTAAAATCACCTCCTATTATCCATGGTTTGTTCAAACTTGATATTTTGGCCATACTATTCCAAAGCTCCTTTCTACCTTCTTTAGTATATTTAGCATATACTACCGAGATTACTTCATCTCGGGCATTATCTAGACTAAAATTGATTATTTGATCCGTTTCCTCCAATATATTTATATTAAATTTATTTTTCCAGAATACACAAATTTTACTATTATTATTAGAAAATACATTCTCAAAGCCCAGGACTCCTTTGTAATGATCTATTTGAACCTTATTCACCATAGGTTCAGCAAGCATTATAAGAGAAGAATTATATAATTTTATCATTTTTTTAATTCTTTTTATTGTGGAAGGGTTTGCAATACCCCTAACATTCCAGTAAAAGAATTTAAACATTATGGTTAGTTTTAATCTGAGATCTAGTGATGCACTTTGAATCATATATTCTATTTAGGTGTTTTTTCCCGTTTCTTGACTTTTTTATAGCACTAGTATTTTCTGTTTTGTCTTCTTTCCACACCCTTCCTAGTTGTATGGCCATAATTTTTATTTCTTCCAAGGCCCATTCCCTGTTGCCCATTTTATTCTTAAATCTATGTATATCGATATCATCCTTTGTGGATTTTATGCATTCATTTTCTTCCACTCCCTTGTGTAAGTTTATATTACTTCGCACCTCTATTTCCTCATTCGAGCTATTAACTTCTTCCACTGCCCATTTCCTACTCTCCTCCCTTCTAATTCTGTTATCAAACCTGCTGCCCTGAAACCTTTTGTTTATTTCTGTAATTTTCATAATTAAATCATGTCTTTTATTTTTATCCTCTCCCTCTACCTCTTCCTTCTCTTCTATTCTAGGGGGGGCATCTTCAGTTAGTTCTAGGCTAGTTCTCTCATTGTTTAAATTCTGCTCAAGAGCCATGGTGTTTTTTATTCTGTATTGCACTATTTTTTCCCCTTCCCTGTAAAGTCTATATACTCCCTATCTTCTTCATGCTTTTTTTTTGACAATACAGTGATCACAACCATGTCCAAGCTTCTTACAGTATGTGCGATAGTGAGGGAGGAACTCTGGAATTACATCTTGCCAGAAACCATCTCCATTCTTAGAGCCTATCCATATTCGCTGAGGTATATGATTCAACAAGTTGTCTTCTATGCACATCCGAGCCACACTCGGGTGAGAGAGAGTAGCAGTGGCACCATCAAGAAGAAGAGGGGTGCCGACTGCTTGTGCAATGTGGTAGAGAGCAAATTTATCAAACAAGTGAATGGGGAGCATGGGAAGGAGGAACCGTACCGGGGCCAATGGGGATTCCTGCTTGGTTGAGAAGTCGGGTGTCCATCTGAAAGCTTGCATGGGGTATCCCATGATATACCAAACTCCTTTCAACCAGCTTCTATGGAAGTCCTCTTCTGTAAAGAGCTGCAAGAGGATGTGCTTCGCATCCAGGACTCCTATTTTTATCAGGCCTTTGAGCTTCAAGGAAGCATAGAATGCCCTTATATCTTCAACGCGAGGATGCCCATGTGAGAATTTTCCCACCAGTGTATATTTGTGAGCTTCAGTGATGGAAGCCATGTCTGTCGGGGAAAATTCTATCGAGGGTTACTAGTTTTTTTTCAAGAAAACTTTCGAAGAAAATGATGAATGAAGCGCGGTCTTTATAAAATGTTGAGAAAATGATTTCCTATTCATTAAGAAATCCGATTGCTCCATTTTTGCTTGATAATGGCTACTTCTACACTAAAAATTACTGTTTCTCTCTCTAAAAATTGTGTTTCTCTCTCTAAAAATCGTGTTTATCTCTCTAGAGCTTGAGAGAGCAATTCAAAGAAGAATGTATTATAATTATCATTTATTATATAGATTATATAGGTTTAATGCTTTAAGTATTTAGGGGGTTTTGGGGTTTAGGAGTCTATAGATTTAAAGGTTTAGGTATTTAGTGATTTATAAGTTTTATTTAAAAAATAAAATTATAAAAAAATTATTTTTGTGATTTTTTATCATTTTTGAAAGTTATAACCTTTGAAAATATAATAATTTTTAAAAATTTTTTCAAATGTAAATATAATATTTAGCTATAATAATCTTAATAATTATAAAACATTAAAATTCAATATAAGTAATTTTATTGATAGATATTATAATAATGATCAAAAAATAAATTAATAAACTATTATGAATAAGATTGATAGAAATTAAAATATAATTTCAAAACCTATATACACTGATTCAAAATCAGTGTAAAATATATTACTATATAATAATTTTTTGTTTTTAAATTTTTACTTCTTTTTTAAGGTTATATTTTTTTTGATTAAAAATAAATTATTAAAATTATATTTATTTCACTCATTATTTATTTTGTAATTAACATTTCTATAAATATAAACTAATAAATAATTAAAATGAATATTTAAAATTATAATGAATACAAATTAAGATGAAATTTGTGATTTATTATAAATGGTATACCAGTTTATTTGTTTGATTATTTAGGAGTTTTGTTGTTTAGGAGTTTAGAAATTTATGTTTTTTGGCATTTTGTGGTTTATAGGTATTATTTAAATAAAAAAAATAAAATTTTTTTTTTTCGATTTTTTCGGATTTTCAAAGGTTATAACCTTTGAAAATAAGATAATTTTTAAAATTTTTTGAAATGTGAATACCATGTATAATTATATTAATCTTACTAATTATATATCATATAAATTCAATATAAATAATTAAATTAAATATTTAAAATTATAATATATAGTCATAAAAATGAGATTTATTATTTATTAAGTAGTATATAGATATTAAAAGGTTTATGTATTTAGGGGTTTCGTAGTTTATGAGCTTACTGATTTACGTAAGCTGGCATTTAATGATCTATAGGCTTTTTTTAAAAATGAAATAAAAAAAAATTATTTTTATTATTTTTTATCATATTTTGAAGGTTATAACCATTGAAAAAATGATAATTTTTAAATTTTTTTCAAAAGTGAATACAATATTTATTTATTATAATCATAATAATTATATATAATATAAATTCAATATAATCAATTTTATTGATAGATATTCTAATAAATCTAAAAAAATAAATTAAAAATCCATAATGAATCTGATTCATATTACTTAAAATATAATATGAAAACCTAAAATGATTCAAAAGCAAAGGAAAATGTATTAATAAATAATAATTATTTGATTTGAAATTTTTTTTCTTTTAAAAAGTTTATCTATAGTTTTTGGATTAAAAATAATTTATATAAATTATATCTATCTAACTCTTAATTTATTTTGTAATTAATATTTATATAAAAATAAACAAATAACTAATTAAAATGAATATTTAATTTATAATGAAAACAATAATATTGAGATTTATTATTTATTATTTAGGGTATAATGGTTTAATTTAAATTAGATATGTCCACTAAAAATTTAATTTGTAATTAAAATTTCTATAAAAATAAACTGATAAATAATTAAAATAAAAATTTAAAATTATACTGGATACAAATTTAAAAGATATTTATGATTTATTATTAATGTATACTAGTTTAATGGTTTAAGTATTTAAAGGTTTTGTCGTTTAGGAGTTTAGTGATTTATGTTTTTAGTCATTTAGCGGTTTATAGGTATTATTTTAATATTAAAAAACAAAAAAAAATTGTACTTTTTTCTCATTTTCATAGGTTATAACCTTTGAAAATATAATAATATTTAATTTTTTTGAAATGTGAATACAATATTTAGTTATAAGAATATTAATAATTATATATCATATAAATTCAATATAAACAATTTTATTGATAGATATATTAATAATGATCAAAAATTAAATTAATAAAATATTAATAATAAGATAGATATTAATTAATAAACTTTTGATAAATATTATAATTATCATTTATTTTATAGATTATTTAGGTTTAATGCTTTAAGTATTTAGCGGGTTATGGGGTTTAGGAGTCTATAGATTTAAATGTTTAGGTATTTAGTGATTTATAATTTTTATTTAAATAATAAAATTATAAAAAAATTATTTTTGTGATTTTTTATCATTTTTGAAGGTTATAACCATTGAAAATATAAAAATTTTTAAATTTTTTTTCAAAAGTAAAAATAATATTTATTTATAATAATATTAATAATTATAAAACATTAAAATTCAATATAAGTAATTTTATTGATAGATATTATAATAATGATCAAAAAATAAATTAATAAACTATTATTAATAAGATTGATAGTAATTAAAATATAATTTAAAAACCTATATTCAATGATTCAAACTAAAAGTAAAATATATTACTAAATAATAATTTTTTGTTTTTAAATTTTTACTTCTTTTTATAATCTTATATTTTTTTTTGAATAAAAATAAATTATTAAAATTATATTTGTATCACTCATTATTTATTTTGTAATTAACATTTCTATACAAAATAAACTAATAAATAATTAAAATGAATATTTAAAAGTATAATGAAAACAAATTAAAATGAGATTTGTGATTTATTATATATGGTATACCAGTTTATTGGTTTGATTTTTTAGAAGTTTTGTTGTTTAGGAGTTTAGCAATTTATGATTTTGGGCATATTGTCGTTTATAACTTTTACTTAAATAATAAAAATAAAAAAAAATTTAGATTTTTTCTGATTTTCAAAGGTTATAAACTTTGAAAATAAGATAATTTCTATAGTTTTTTGAAATGTGAATACCATGTATAATTATATTAATCTTACTGATTATATATCAAATAAACAATTTTAATGATAGATATTATAATAATGATCAAAAATTAAATTAATAAACTATTACTAAAAATATAAATTTTAATTAAAATATATTTACATGACGCAAAATGATTCAAAATCTAATCAAAATATATTACTAAATAATAATATTTAATTTTTAAATTTTTCTTTCTTTTTATAAACTTATATTTTTTTTAAAAAAATCAATTATTTAAATAATGATTGTCTCACTCGAAATTTATTTTGTAATTAATTTTTGTAAAAAATTAAACTATAAATAATTAAATTGAATGTTTAAAATTATAATAAATAGACATAAAAATGAGATTTATTATTCATTAAGTAGTATATAATTGTTAAAGGTTTATGTATTTAGGGGTTTCGGGGTTTATTAGCTTACTGATTTAAGTAAGCAGGCATTTAATGGTCTATAGGCTTTATTTAAAAAATGAAATAACAAAAAATTTATTTTTATTATTTTTTCACATATTTTTAAGGTTATAACCTTTGAAAATATAATAATTTCAAAATTTTTTTAAAGAGTGAATACAATATTTATTTATAATAATCATAATAATTATATATAATATAAATTCAATATAGTCAATTTTATTGATAGATATTCTAATAAAAATCAAAAAATAATTTAAAAATCTATAATGAATAAGATTCATATTACTTAAAATATTATATCAAAACCTAAAATGATTCAAAAGCAAAGGAAAATGTATTACTAAATAATAATTATTTGTTTTGAATATATTTTTCTTTTAAAAAGTATATCTATTCTTTTTTGATGAAAAATAATTTATATATATTATATCTATCTAACTCATAATTTAATTTGTAATTAATATTTATATAAAAATAAACAAATTACGAATTAAAATGAATATTTTATATTATAATGAAAACAATAATATTGAGTTTTATTATTTATTATTTAGGGTATACTGGTTTAATTTATTTTAGATCTGTCTCACTGATAATTTAATTTGTAATTAATATTTCTATAAAAATAAATCGATAAATAATTAAAATAAAAATTAAAATTTATAGTGAATACAAATTTAAATGATATTTATGATTTATTATTAATGTAAACTAGTTTAATGGTTTAAGTATTTAGAGGTTTTGTCATTTAGGAGTTTAGTGATTTATGTTTTTAGGCACTTAGTGGTTTATAGGTATTATTTAAATAATAAAATAACAAAAAAAAATTTGTAATTTTTTCTCATTTTCATAGGTTATAACCTTTGAAAATATAATAATATTTAAAATTTTTTGAAATGTGAATACAATCTTTAGTTATAATAATATTAATAATTATATATCATATAAATTCAATATAAATAATTTTATTGATAGATATATTAATAATGATCAAAAATTAAATTAATAAACTATTAATAATAAGATAGATATTAATTAATAAACTATTGATAGATATTATAATTATCATTTATTATATAGGTTATATAGGTTTAATGCTTAAGTATTTAGGGGTTTTGGGGTTTAGGAGTCTATAGATTTAAATGTTTAGGTATTTAGTGATTTATAATTTTTATTAAATAATAAAAATATAAATAATAATTTTTGAGATTTTTTATCATTTCTGAAGGTTATAACCTTAAAAAATAAAATAATTTTAAAATTTTTTTTCAAAACTAAAATTAATATTTAGTTATAATAATATTAATAATTATAAAACATTAAAATTCAATATAAGTAATTTTATTGATAGATAGTATAATAATGATCAAAAAATAAATTAATAAACTATTATTAATAATATTGATAGTAATTAAAATATAATTTAAAAACCTATATACAATGATTCAAAATCAAAGTAAAATAAATTACTAAATAATAATTTTTTGTTTTTAAATTTTTACTTCTTTTTATAAGCTTATATATATTTTTTTGAATAAAAAATAAATTATTTAAATTATATTTGTCTCACTCATTATTTACTTTGTAATTAACATTTCAATAATAAATAAACTAATAAATAATTAAAATGAATATTTAAAATTATATTGAATACAAATTAAAATGAGATTTGTGATTTATTATATATGGAATGCCAGTTTATTGGTTTAGGAGTTTAGCAATTTATGTTTTTCGACATATTGTGGTTTATAGATTTTACTTAAATAATAAAAATAAAAAAATTTTTTTAAAATTTTTTCTTATTTTCAAATGTTATAACCTTTGAAAATATGATAATTTTTAAAATTTTTTGAAATGTGAATACCATCTATAATTATATTAATCTTACTGATTATATATCATATAAATTGAATATAAATAATTTTAATGATAGATATTATAATAATGATCAAAAATTAAATTAAAAACTATTAATAAAAATATAAATTTTAATTAAAATATATTTATATGACGCAAAATGATTCAAAATAAAATCAAAATATATTACTAAATAATAATATTTAATTTTTAAATTTTTCCTTCTTTTTATAAGCTTATATTTTTTTTATTAAAAATCAATTATTTAAATAATGTTGTCTGCTCGAAATTTATTTTGTGATTAATTTTTTTAAAAAATTAAACTATAAATAATTAAATTGAATATTTAAAATTATAATAAATAGACATAAAAATAGGATTTATTATCCATTATGTAGTATATAGATGTTAAAAGGTTTATGTATTTAGGGGTTTATTAGCTTACTGATTTAAGTAAGCAGGCATTTAATGGTCTATAGGCTTTATTTAAAAAATGTAATAACAAAAAATTTATTTTTATTATTTTTTCTCATATTTTTAAGGTATAACCTTTGAAAATATGATAATTTCAAATTTTTTTTAAAAAGTGAATACAATATTTATTTATAATAATCATAATAATTATATATAATATATATTCAATATAATCAATTTTATTGATAGATATTCTAATAAATTAAAAAAAATAAATTAAAAATCTACAATGATTTAGATTCATATTACTTAAAATATAATATGAAAACCTAAAATGATTCAATAGCAAATGAAAATGTATTACGAAATAATAATTATTTGTTTTGAAATTTTTTTTTCTTTTAAAAAGTTTATCTATATTTTTTTGATGAAAAATAATTTATATAAATTATATCTATCTAACTTATAATTTATTTTGTAATTAATATTTATATAAATATAAACAAATAAATAATTAAAATGAATATTTTATATTATAATGAAAACAATAATATTGAGATTTATTATTTATTATTTAGGGTATACTGGTTTAATTTAAATTAGATCTGTATAACTGATAAATTAATTTGTAATTAATATTTCTATAAAAATAAACTGATAAATAATTAAAATAAAAATTAAAAATTATACTGAATACAAATTTAAATGAAATTTATGATTTATTATTAATGTATACCATTTTAATGGTTTAAGTATTTAAAGGTTTTGTCGTTTAGAAGTTTAGTGATTTATGTTTTTAGGCACTTAGTGGTTTATAGGTATTATTTAAACAATAAAATAACATTAAAAAATTTGTAATTTTTTTTCATTTTCATAGGTTATAACCTTTGAAAGTATAATAATATTTAATATTTTTGAAATGTGAATACAATCTTTAGTTATATTAATATTAATAATTATATATCATATAAATTCAATATAAACAATTTTATAAATAGATTTATTAATAATGATCAAAAATCAATTAATAAACTATTAATAATAAGATAGAGATTAATTAATAAACTATTGATAGATATTATAATTATCATTTATTATATAGATTATATAGGTTTAATGCTTTAAGTATTTAGGGGGTTTTTGGGTTTAGGAGTCTATATATTTAAAGGTTTAGGTATTTAGTGGTTTATAAGTTTTATTTAAATAATAAAATTATCAAAAAATTATTTTTGTTATTTTTTATCATTTTTGAAAGTTATAACCTTTGAAAATATAATAATTTTTAAATATTTTTTCAAATGTAAATATAATATTTAGCTATAATAATCTTAATAATTATAAAACATTAAAATTCGATATAAGTAATTTTATTGATAGATATTATAATAATGATAAAAAATAAATTAATAAACTATTATGAATAAGATTGATAGCAATTAAAATATAATTTCAAAACCTATATACAATGATTCAAAATCAATGTAAAATATATTACTAAATAATAATTTTTTGTTTTTAAATTTGTACTTCTTTTTATAAGGTTATATTTTTTTTTATTAAAAATAAATTCTTAAAATTATATTTGTCTCACTCATTATTTATTTTGTAATTAATATTTCTATAAAAATAAATTAATAAATAATTTAAATGTATATTTAAAACTATAATGAATACAAATTAAAATGTGATTTATGATTTATTATAAATAGTATACCGGTTTATTGGTTTGATTATTTAGGGGTTTTGTTGCTTAGAGTTTAGCAATTTATGTTTTTAGGTATTTTTTGGTTTATAGGTTTTATTTAAATAATAAAAATAAAACAATTTTTTTTAGATTTTTTGGGATTTTAAATGGTTATAACCTTTAAAAATAAAATAATTTTTAAAATTTTTTGAAATATGAATACCATGTATAATTATATTAATCTTACTGATTATACATCATATAAATTCAATATAAATAATTTTAAAGATAGATATTATCATATAGCTCAAAAATTAAATTAATAAACTATTAATAAAATATAAATATTAATTAAAATATATTTACATGATGCAAAATGATTCAATATCAAATCAAAATATATTACTAAATAATAATATTTAATTTTTAAATTTTTAATTCTTTTTATAAGCTTATATTTTTTTTTATTAAAAATTAATTATTTAAATAATATTTCTCTCACTCGAAATTTATTTGGTAATTAATTTTTAAAAAAATTAAACTATGAATAATTAAAATAAATATTTAAAATTATAATAAATAGACATAAAAATGAGATTTATTATTCATTAAGTACTATATAGATGTTAAAAGGTTTATGTATTTAGGGGTTTCGGGGTTTATTAGCTTACTGATTTAAGGTAGGATGCATTATTGGTCTATAGGCTTTATTAAAAAATGAAATAAAAAAAATTATTTTTATTATTTTTTATCATATTTTCAAGGTTATAACCATTGAAAATATGATAATTTTTAAATTTTTTTAAAGAGAGAATACAATATTTATTTATAATAATCATAATAATTATATATAATATAAATTCAATATAAACAATTTTATTGATAGATATTCTAATAATTCTCAAAAAATAAATTAAAAATCTATAATGAATAAGATTCATATTACTTAAAATATAATATGAAAACCTAAAATAATTCAAAATCAAGGGAAAATGTATTAATAAATAATAATTATTTTTTTTGAAATTTTTTTTATTTTAAAAAGTTTATCTATATTTTTTTGATGAAAAATAATTTATATAAATTATATCTATCTAACTCATAATTTATTTTGTAATTAATATTTATATAAAAATAAACAATTAACTAATTAATATGAATATTTTAAATTATAATGAAAACAATAATATTGAGATTTATTATTATTTATTATTTAGGGTATACTGGTTTAATTTAAATTAGATCTGTCTCACTGATAATTTAATTTGTAATTAATATTTTTATAAAAATAAAGTGATAAATAATTAAGTTAAAAATTAAAAATTATACTGAATACAAATTTAAATGATATTTATGATTTATTATTAATGGATACTAGTTTAATGGTTTAAGTATTTAAAGGTTTTGTCGTTTAGGTATTTATTGATTTATGTTTTTAGGCACTTAGTGGTTTATATGTATTATTTAAACAATAAAATAACAAAAAATTTATTGTAATTTTTTCTCATTTTCATAGGTTATAACCTTTGATAATATAATAATATTTAAAATTTTTGAAATGTGAATATAATCTTTAGTTTTATTGATAGATATATTAATAATGATCAATAATTAAATTAATAAACTATTAATAATAAGATAGAGATTAATTAATAAACTATTGATAGATATTATAGTTATCTTTTATTAGAGAGGTTATATAGGTTTAATCCTTTCAGTATTTAGGGGGTTTTGGGGTTTAGGAGTCTATAGATTTAAATAGTTTAGCTATTTAGTGGTTTATAAGTTTTATTTAAATAATAAAATTATAAAAAAATTATTTTTGTGATTTTTTATCATTTTTGAATTTTATAACCTTTGAAAATATATTAATTTTTAAATTTTTTTTCAAAAGTAAATATAATATTTAGTTAAAATAATCTTAATAATTATAAACATTAAAATTCAAATAAGTAATTTTATTTATAGATATTATAATAATGATCAAAAATTAAATTAATAAACTATTATTAATAAGATTGATAGCAATTAAAATATAATTTCAAAACCTATATACAATGATTAAAAATCAAAGTAAAATATATACTAAATAATAATTTTTTGTTTTTAAATTTTTACTTCTTTTTATAAGCTTTTATTTTTTTTTGATTAAAAATAAATTATTAAAATAATATTTGACTCACTCATTATTTATTTTGTAATTAACATTTCTATAAAAAATAAAATAATAAATAATTAAAATGAATATTTAAAAGTATAATGAATACAAATTAAAATGAAATTTTGATTTATTATAAATGGTATATCAGTTTTTTGGTTTGATTATTTAGGAGTTTAGTAATTTATGTTTTTAGGCATTTTGTGATTTATAGGTTTTATTTAAATAAAGAAAATAAAAAAAAAATTTTTAGATTTTTTCGGATTTTCAAAGGTTATAACCTTTGAAAATAAGATAATTTTTAATTTTTTTTTTAATTTGAATACCATGTATAATTATATTAATCTTACTGATTATATATCATATAAATCAAAAATAAACAATTTTAATGATAGATATTATAATATTGATCAAAAATTAAATTAATAAACTAAAAATATAAATATAAATTTTAATTAAAATATATTTACATGACGCAAAATGATTCAAAAAAAACAAAATATATTACTAAATAAAAATATTTAATTTTTAAATTTTTCCTTCATTTTATAAGCTTTATTTTTTTTATTAAAATCAATTATTTATATAATGTTTGTCTCGCACGAAATTTATTTTGTAATTATTTTTGTAATAAAATTAAACTATAAATAATTAAATTGAATATTTAAAATTATAATAAATAAACAAAAAATGAGATTTATTATTCATTAAGTATTATATAGATGTTAAAGGGTTTATGTATTTATGGGTTTTGGGGTTTATGAGCTTACTGATTTAAGTAAGCAGGCATTTTAAGGTCTATAGACTTTATTTAAAAAATGAAATAACAAAAAAATTATTTTTATTATTTTTTATCATATTTTGAAGGTTATAACCATTGAAAATATAATAATTTTTAAATTTTTTTCAAAAGTGAATACAATATTTATTTATTATAATCATAATAATTATATATAATATAAATTCAATATAATCAATTTTATTGATAGATATTCTAATAAATCTAAAAAAATAAATTAAAAATCTATAATGAATATGATTCATATTACTTAAAATATAATATGAAAACCTAAAATGATTCAAATGCAAAGGAAAATGTATTAGTAAATAATAATTATTTGATTTGAAAATTTTTTTTCTTTTAAAAAGTTTATCTATACTTTTTGGATTAAAAATAATTTATATAAATTATATCTATCTAACTCATAATTTATTTTGTAATTAATATTTATATAAAAATAAACAAATGACTAATTAAAATGAATATTTTAAATTATAATGAAAACAATAATATTAAGATTTATTATTTATTATTTAGGGTATACTGGTTTAATTTAAATTAGATCTGTCCACTGAAAATTTAATTTGTAATTAACATTTCTATATAAAATAAACTGATAAATATTTAAAATGAATATTTAAAATTATAAATAATACAATTTAAAATGAAATTTGTGATTTTTTATAAATGGTATACCGGTTTATTGGTTTGATTATTTAGGAGTTTTGTTGCTTAGGAGTTTAGCAATTTATGTTTTTAGGCATTTTGTGGTTTATAGGTTTTATTTAAATAAAAAAAATAAAAAAAATAAAAAAGTTTTTTTTTAGATTTTTTCGGATTTTCAACGTTTATAACATTTGAAAATAAGATAATTTTTAAAATTTTTTTAAATGTGAATACCATGTATAATTATATTAATCTTACTGATTATATATCATATAAATTAAAATTAAACAATTTTAATGATAGATATTATAATAATGATCAAAAATTAAAATAATAAACTATTAATAAAAATATAAATTTAAATTAAAATATATTTACATGACGCTAAATGATTCAAAAAAAACAAAATATATTACTAAATAATAATATTTAATTTTTAAATTTTTCCTCCTTTTTATAAGCTTATATTTTTTGTTATTAAAAATCAATTATTTAAATAATGTTTGTCTCGCTCGAAATTTATTTGTAATTAATTTTTGTAAAAAATTAAACTATAAATAATTAAATTAATATTTAAAATTATTATAAATAGACATAAAAATGAGATTTATTATTCATTAAGTAGTATATAGATGTTAAAGGTTTATGTATTTAGGGTTTCGGGTTTATGAGCTTACTGATTTAAGTAAGGAGGCATTAATGGTCTATATGCTTTATTTAAAAATGAAATAAAAAAATTTTATTTTTATTATTTTTTATCATATTTTCAAGGTTATAATCATTGAAATATAATAATTTTTAAATTTTTTCAAGCAGTGAATACAATATTTATTTATAATAATCATATAATTATATATAATATAAATTCAATATAACAATTTTATTGATAGATATTCTACTAATCTCAAAAAATAAATTAAAAATCTATAATTAAATAAGATTCATATTACTTAAAATATAATATGAAAACCTAAAATGATTCAATAGCAAAGAAAATGTATTACTAAATAATAATTATTTGTTTTGAATTTTTTTTTCTTTTAAAAAGTTTATCTATATTTTTTGATTAAAATAATTTATATAAATTATATCTATCTAACTCAAAATTTATTTTGTAATTAATATTTATATAAAAATAAACAAATAAATAATTAAAAAGAATATTTAAATTATAATGAAAACAAAATATTTAGATTTTTATTATTATTTAGGGTATACTAGTTTAATTTAAATTAGATCTATCTCACTGATAATTGAATTTGTAATTAATATCTATAAAAATAAACTGATAAATAATTTAAATAAAAAATTAAAAATTATATGAATACAAACTTAAATGAAATTATGATTATGATAATGTATACTAGTTTAATGGTTTATGTATTAGAGGTTTTATCATTTAGGAGGTTTAGTGATTATGTTTTATGCATTTAGAGGTTTATAGGTATAATTAAATAATAAAATAACAAAAAAATTTTGCAATTTTTTATCATTTCATAGGTTATAAACTTGAAATATAATATTATT
>JAREIK010007343.1:0-19236 GCA_029783825.1 Sapria himalayana | reverse complement strand
GGCATAAAGATAGAAACATAGCTAGATATAGAGAGACGGATAGATAAATAGATAGATAGATAGATTTAAAGATAAATAGACATAAAATTGATAGATAAATTGATTGATTGATTGATTGACCTATATACACATAGGGAGATAGGTAGAAAAATTTATATATAAAGAGACAAATAGACTGATAGACAAATAAAAAATAGCACAATAGATAGTTATATAGATAAACAGATTGGTAGATAGATATATACACAGACAAATAGATATATAGATAGATAGATAAAAAGATAGACTAGTAGACTGATAGATAGAAACATAGTTATATAGTTACAATTAGATAGTTTGACCATTAGATAATTAGATAGATATATAAATTTATAGATTGATTGATTAATTAATACATATATAGATAAATAGACAAATAGATTAATAAACAAATATACAAATATATAGATTGATAGTTAGATAACTATATGGATAGATAGGTAGAAAGATAGATAGATAGACATAAATATAGATCAAAGATAAACATACAAATAGACAAATAGATAAAAAAATGTATAGATATATATATAGATAAATCAATAAACATATAGACAGATTAATAGATAAATAGTTTAACTGATAGATAGATAGATAGAGAGATAATGATATAGACAAATATTCATAAAGGCAGATAGATAGATAAATGATAGATGAAAAGACAAATAGCCAGATAGATAGATAAATAGAGAGAGAGAGAGATATATATATATATATATATATATATATATATATATATATATATATATATATATATATATATATATATATATATAGATAGACAGACAGATAAATAAGTAGATAGATATACATATAAATATATAGATAGATAGAAAGATAAATTGATAGATAGTTAGACATATAGGAATATAGATACATAGATATATAAGAAATAGATAAATAGACATATAGAGAGAAATATAGATAGACAAATTGACTGATAAACATATAATCATATCATATATATAAATATATATAGATTGACAGATAGATATATAGATAGATAGATAGATAGGGAGATAAAGAGATATACAAATAAATGGATATACATATAGATAAAAAGATATATAGATAGATAAACAGATAGACATATCAACATATAGGCAGATATAGAATAATAGATAGATAAACATATAGACATATAGACATATTATAGAATGATAAATAAATAAATCACTAGAAAGACAAATACATAGATAGTTTATAGAAAAATACATATATAGATATATTAAAATATAGACATATAGATAGTTATACATATAGATAGATAAACATATATACAAATAGAAATCAAGATTGATAGATAAACAAATATACAAAAAGATAGATAAACTAGATAATATATAAATAGATAGATGGTTAGATAGGAAGATAGACTATTATACAAATAGATAGATACACATATAAATACACACACACACAGACATTGACTTATAATTAATGATAGACATATAGTTACATAGTTATAAAGATAGGTAGATCGATAGATAAATATAAATATAGATAGATATATTGGTTAATAGATAAAAAGACTGATTGAAAATAGATAAATTTATAGATAGATATTTAGATAGACATATAAATAGAAAGGTAGATAGACAAATAGATAGATAGATATATAACAGATAGATAGATAGAAAAATAGATATATAAATAGATTGGAAGATAGTTAGATACATAGATAGATAGATCATTAGACAGATAAAAAATAGACTGATTGACAGATAGATAAAAACATATTTATATTGTTTGAAAAATAGATAGCTGAAAAGTTAATTAGATAGATAGATAGTTAAATAGCTAAATAAATATATAGATAGATAAATACATACATAGATAGATAGATATAAAAATATAGAAATAGTTAGATAGATAGATAGATTGATTGATTGACAAATAAATAAATAATAGATAGTTAATAGATAGATAATAGATAGATAGACAACTATATAGATAACATATCCATAGATAAATAGATATATAGATATATAGATAGATAAATAGATAGATAGTTAGTTAAAAGATAGATATATAGATAGATAGATAAATAGACAAATAGATAGTTAAATCGATAGAGAGAAAAATAGATAGAAAGATAGATAGGTAGACAATTAGACAAATAGCCACATAGAAAGATAGAGAGATATTTAGATAGATCGATAGACATATAGATAGATAGATAGACAAATAGAGAGATTGACAGATATATATAGACAGAAAGATAGATTAATAGATAGACAGATAGATAGAAATTTAAATAGATAGATAGATAGACTTATATAAAGATAGATTATTATACAAATAGACATAGATATATAGGGATTTCAATAGATAGACAGACATGCTGATAAAGATATAGTCATATTGATAGATAGAAAGATAAAAAGATTGATAGTTAGACATATAGACATATAGAGAGATAGAGAGAGATAGAAATAAACAAATATATTGATAGATAGAAAGAATATATATAGATAGATGAAAAGTGAAATAGACAGATTCACAGATTCACAGATTGGCAGATAGATAAATAGGTACATAAACAAAAAGATTGATAGAAAAATATATAGACAAATAGATAAATTTCATAGATATATAGATAGTCAGATAAATAGATAGACAGATAGACATATTTGATAGATTTACATATTAACAAATAGATATAAAAAAAATAGATCGATTGATACAAAAATAGTCATATAAACATAAAGACATATAGAAAGAAATATATTTAATATTGAATGAGATACAGATAAATAGATAGACAAGTAGAAAGATACACATATAGATAGAAAGATAGAAATAGAGATAAATAAATAGACAGATATACAGATAGACAATTCGATAGATATATATATATATACAAACACATAGATAGATATATAGATAATTAATTAGATAGACAAATAAGTAGCCAAGCAAATAAGCATATAGTTAGAGAGATTGATAATCAGATTTATAGATAGACAGATATATAGATAGGCATATATATAAATAAATAAATAGACAAAAAGACAAATAGATTTGTAATTAGATTGTCATATAGACATATAGATAGAAAGAAATATAGGTTGATATACAGATATAAAAATATACAAATAGATTGATAATAGATATATACAATGATAGAAATATATACAGATAGACAGATAGATAAATAAATAGAGAAATGACATATAGACAGATAGATAGATGATAGATATAAAGATAGTCTTATAGATAGATATACATTTAGAGATATAGAAATAAAGACATATAGAAAGATATAAAGATTGATAGATAGATAGATATATAATAAAAAGATAGATAGATAAACACACTAACACATAGACACATCAACACATAGATAGATAGATTTATAGATAGGCAGATACACATATATATAGATAGAAAGCAAGATAGATACATAGATAGACAGATGGATAAATAGAATGATAGATAGATAGATATATAAATAGAGAGATTGATAGAAAGACAAATGGATAGATAGACAAATAGACTTATAAATAGATAGATAAAAAGAAAGATATATAGATACATAAACAGATAGACTAATATACTTGAACATAGATTGACATATAGACAGACAGATAAATAAATAAATAAATAGATAGATAGACAGATATACATATATATAGATAGATAGGTAGGTAGGTAAATAGATTGATAGATATATAGATAGACAAATATGCATATAGACAAATAGGCACATAGACATATAGGTAGATAAGTAGATAGATAATCAAATATGCATATAGACATATAAATAGATAGACAAATAGACAAATAGTTAGATAACAAGATAGTTAGATAGGAAGATAATTAGATAGTCAATTATATAATTAGAAAGATAGACATAAGATAGATAAATAGATATATAGACCGATAGCAAATAGGCAGATGACAAGTAGTGATATAAATAGATAGTTAGATAGATAAATAGATACATAGGCAAATAACATAAAGATTGTAAGTAGATTGATAGAAAGAAAGATATATAGATAGATAGTTAGATATATAGACATTCATATAGACTATTTGATAGTTACACATATATATAGAAAGATACACACATATATATTTAATTAGATATATCGATAGATAGATAGATTGATTAATTAATAGATAGAAAGATTAACAGATAAATAGATAGAGAAATATATAGATATAGAGATAGATATATAGATAAATATATAAATAGATAGAGCTAAATGGATAAACATATAGAGATATAGACAGATAGATTGAAACAATGATATACAAATAGATAGATAGATAGATAGACAGATATTAAAAAAGACAATATATATATAGATACATAAATATATAGATTGACTAATGCACTGAATGATAGTTAAATAGTTAGAAATAAAGATAGATAGAAACATAGATATATTAGATAGTTAATTAAATAGATATATAGATTTAAAGACATTTAAACAAAGTGTGAGATAAATATCGACATTTAAAAAATAGACAAATAGATAGATATACATGTATATAGACAGATAGAGAGACATATACACAGATACAAAGATAGATACATAGACAGATAGATAGAGAGGTAGTTAGATAGATCGATAGATAGATATATATATATATATATATATATATATATGTAGAGAGATTGAAAGAAAGGCATATAGACAAATAGCCAAATAAAATATAAATAGATTAACATATAGACAAATATATATGTGCACATATAGATAGATTTGAAGATAGATAAATAGAAATATAGATAGTTAACAAGTATACAGAAAAATAGATAGAGAGAAAGATGGATAGATAGATTGATAAAAAGATAGACAAATAGGCAGATTGGCATATAAAGATATTGATAGATAAACATATATATAGATATATATATATATAGATAGATATACTAAAAGATAGATATGTAGATAGATAGATAGATAAATAGTTAGATAATTAGATAGTTATATAGTTAGACAAATAGAGAGATAGTCATATAGATAGATTTACTCATTGATAGATTGGAAGATTGATAGTTTAATAGATAGATAAATAAATAGTTAAGAAAATATAAATATAGACATATAAAGAGATAGACAAATAGATAGATAGATAGATAGATATATAGACACATAGATAGCTATATAGATAGACAAATAGAAAGATAATATAAAGGCATATAAATAAATAGATAGATAGCCAAATAAATAGATAGGAAGATAGATAAATTGTAAGTAGATAAATAGATATATTGATAGAAAGATAGACAGACATATAGATAGATACAATGTTAAATAGATAAACATATAGTTATATGACCAAATAGACATATAGATAGATATACAGATAGATAGATAATAAAATAGATAGACAATTAGATAAATATACATATAGTAATATAGATAGATTTATAGAAAATAAATAGACACATAGATATATACATATAAAAATAGATGATTAAGATAAAATTATCGAAAGATAGATTGGTAGATAGAAAGACCATAAAACAATCAAAAGATAGACATATAGACATATAAATAAATTTACATATAAATAGATAGGTAGATAGGTATATGGATTGCTAGTTAAATAAAGAGAGAGTGATAAATATAGATAATCAGAGATATAGATACACAAATTGATACATAAGCAAATAGAAGAAAGTTAGATAGACAAATTGACATATAGATCTATAGATGAATAGATAGATAAACAATGGATAGATAAATAGATAGATAAATAGATAGATAAATAGATAGATAGATAGACAAATAGATAGATAAATTGATTGATAGTCAAATTTAAAAATTGACTTATAGATAGAGAGACAGATACCAGTATAAGTAGATAAGTAGATAGTTAGATAGATAGATAAATAGAATTATAGATAAAATAATAAAAAAATATAGATTAATTAATAGATATAATATATATATACAGATAGAAAGATAGATAGATATATAGATAGCTAGATAGATAGATTCATAGATAGATAGATATTTAGATAAATAGATAATTAGATAGATAGACAGATATTCTTATAAAAATTGATATAGATATATAGATACACACACATATATATATATATATATAAAGATAGATAGACAATTAGACAGATTAATAGATATACAGATAGAAAAATAAAAAGATACATAGAAATATATGTGTGTATATGTACAAACAGATATATTATAGTGATTGTATGTATGGAATTCGAAACATAAACATATAGATATATGTGAATTTTTTAGTGTATCTATATGTTTCATATTTGTGCTATTATAAAGAATTTTTGTTATACTGCTATTTAGACAATCGCTATAGATCGACTTATGAGATATATCTATCTGTAATACAACATATAATACCCATTGTCGTAATTTATCTATTTAACATAAAAAAGCTTGTATTACTCAATCAAGTTCCCAATAGATAGACTTTTTTTATGATTCACTGTCTGTCTTTCAAATATTATGTATTCATGCAATAGAAATATCCATGTTTGCATAGATTGATCAAAGCAAAATAGCCTCAGAAATCAGGTATGATTTGGATGATAGTTATCATGTGCTACTTTCTTTTTCCTTATAGAACTAATGAATGCTGATAAAATATTCATAAAATTTGTAACCTATAATCATATCACAATATTTTTATAATAATGAGAGTAATATAAGCTCCAATTTGTTTAACAATTTACACCCTCAGTTCATTGGGTAAATTCAGGGATAGCTACATGAGTTGGTAATGAAATCATACAAATCTCATGAGTTTGCTGTTGCTTAAAATGAGGTATTTGAGCTATGGATCAATGCAAACTACCTCAAACATTAGGTATGATTTGGATGATAGCCATCACATACTTTCTGCTTTTTCTTTATTAAACTAAAGAATACTGAAAAAATATTCATAAAATTTGAAACTTGTAATCATATTAGGTTTGATATTATGTTTCTTTCAGGGTTGAATTATGAACTTCAATAGACTATTATGCATTTCTATTTAATATTGCTTATCAACTAGTTTTTGCTTTGCTTATTCACTTGATATCTAAACAAAACAATCATTGAGTAGCCAAGTGATTTTATGCGTGGAACTTGATTGAGTATATATGTACATATACACTATAATGTATATGTACATATATTATATGTAATATACATATATACATGTATATATGTATAAGTATTTACCTATATAGATGTACATATTTATACATATACACTATATTGTAAATGTATATACGTGTACATATATACTGTAGTGTATGTATACACGTATATAAGTACATATACACTACAGCGTATATGTACATTTACTGAGTATATATGTGCATATAAATACTTGTAAATATATGCCAATATATATGTACAAATACATATATATCAGTGAATACATATATACTACTATATTTGTATATGTAAATATATATCAGTATATATGTACATATATACTGCAGTATAAATGTACATATATATTATAGCATTATATATTTATGACATTAAGGTTTTCAAAATCATGAGATAGAGTTTTTAGTGAAGCATAATTTAGCATGGTTTGCATTAAATCAATAATTTGCAAGGTTTGTAGTATTCTAAAACTCTTCATCTATTATATCTGCTACCAAACTATATTTGTATACCTATATATAAATATTTTTATAACTATATAAAACTTTATATAATTATATATGACTATATTTGTAATTATGTATAAATATATCTATACATATATGAAAATCTATATATTTGTTAATAACTTTGTATATATTTATTTACAACTACATATAACTACTTGTATGAATATATCATATATAATGATATGTTTATTTATATATAATAATTTATAATTATATATACTATATGTATAATAATTTATAACTATAAATAATTGTATCTTACTATATGTATAACTATAAAAACTTTTTACATTTAGATTAGGGATTAATTAGCTATAAAAAAAAAAAAAAAAAAAAAAAAAAAAAAAAAAAAAAAAAAAAAAAAAAAAATAAAAAAGTAAAAATTATGATTAATTAAAAAATATATTTGAATATTAAGAAAATAAGCATTTTTTTAATGAAATTATAATTATGAAGTATCTGAAGATGATAACTTTTTAATTCAAATTAGTTAGAGGTAAGTGATAGGATGCTTTGTTGAATATGACTTAATTTACTTTTTAGACATTTATATTCTATACCTTATATATGTCTAGATGATAACAAGTTTCTCATAATATATTCATATATTATGATAGTATATGAATATAATATAACCATATTTTATTTATTTGCATTTTAAGTTTCTCATAATCATACTTAGACATATAAATTTATTCATATATGACCCTTAGGTCCTCATTTACCAAATTTATATTTTGCACTTTTTCTATTAGTTAATTTTTTGGATTTGGTCAATTTCTTATTTAACATATAATATTCAATTATAATACATATCATTTGAAATTGAATTTATCCATAATCATATATCATTTAATATTTATCAATTATCATTTAATCATTTCTTAATTTTTAGAAACCCCCAAGTTTGGTTTTACCCAAGATTTATTTATTCATTTGCCCAAATCATTTTTTGGGTGGTTACATTTCATGCCATGATTAACTCAAGGTTGAAAAAAATTATATTGTCTCTATCATCGATGGAAATGGGGACCCAACTAGCTCTTTAGGAGGTGTGACATTAAAATTCACAAATATATTCAAAATATTTTTGGGACTACAATCCCCTCTTATCTACTGTACATAGTCAGTTTGGAATGATCTTGACCTTGAGCATATATGAAATTGTCTTTATCATTTTCTATAAAAATAGAAATTACTTTTTAATCTGGGATTTAAAATCCCTAGGGTCTGATGGGATTTCCTTGAAATTTTGTAAACACAAAAGGAATTATATTAGACAAGATTTACTAATGCATGATAAGCATTTATTCTTTGGAAAGATTTTGGAACATATCAATCATGCATGTATTGTTTAATTCTTAAATCTTTTCATGCATCTACTATTAAAGATTATAGATTGATTTCTTGTTGTAATGTCATTACAAGATCATATTTAAACTAATAAGTTTATAATCAAGTCTATAGTTAATGATTTTATTGACCAAACTTTGGTATACAAGTAAGGTTAATAATGAATAATTTTCTTGTTGCTCACCATTAGGATATACAAGGAAGGGTATATCTCCTAGGTGTTTTATCAAGATAGACCTGCAAAGATCTTTGACATGGTAAATTAGATATTCATAACTGAGATGTTGCATGCACTAGGCTTCCCGAACAAGATCATCAATATTTTTTATCTGTGTATTTCAACCACCAACTATTCCTAATGATAAATGGCATATGCATGGGTATTTTCAAGGAAAGAAAAGGTCTAACTTATGATGATCCACTATTTCTCCATCTTTATTATTGCTATGGAATACGTATCAAAACTAATTAATTATACCACTAAATACTATATTTTCTTCCATCCATGATATACTAAACAATAAATTTCTCATCTTATGTATGTAGATGATCTTTCTTTTTTTTTCAAAAAGAGAGATATTCTATTCATTCCTTATTAGATAGGTCCAATTATTTTCTGAACCATCAGGACTACATGGTAATCCTCAAATTGAACTTCTTCTTTGGAGGGATAAAACTTGAGCACCACGAATTGATCATTAATAATTCTGATTTCTCACACATCAAACTTCTTTTTATTTATGAGAGTTCTAATCATCAAGTATATGATCACTTCACAATTCTCTCTAGTCCATGAGATCTCTTATATAATACATATGGCTGAAAAATTATTGTCTGTCACAAAGAGGATAGAGTTGTTGCATTCTATTCCAAGGAATTGAGGATACTTGTTTTTACTCTTCCTCATCCCTCATTAGTCATTTCCATTGATAACTTGTGTAGAAGATTTTTATAGGGATCCCCAACCATAGAGAGATATACATAGGCACAAGATCTCATGGAGCATGGTTTTTAAACCTATTTCCCACAGTGGGTTGGGTCTTCTTTTGATCAACCCAAAAAAATATATTTTTTTTCATTAAGAAACTATTGTGTATCAATAATAAATAGGATTCATTATAGATCCATTGGATCCATCATTACTATCTTGCCTCATATGATATTTGGAATATCTTCTCTCAAGATGATATCTCATTTTAGAAAGTCATTATATTATATGAGATTAGATTATTCAATCTACTAGGAGCATTAAATAAGCTAAAAGTATTTGTAAAAAAATAGGGGAGGATAGGAAGAATTATTACAAATTATTACTTACATTTATTTCCACATAACTCAAAAAGTTCTAGATAATTTAAGTTATGATAATTTAAAATTCACATCCTGAGCATGTTATCATCCCTAGATGGATTCCCTTGAAAAAATGAGTTAAAATTCAGCTATTCACAAAGCTGAGTATCCTCATATATGAATTAAATTAAAAACTTTGAAACCTTATTTTGGTAATGATCGCATTCTTGTTGGAGATAGAGAAGCATTACTAATTACTACTATACTGGTAATGTATCTCTTAACATTCATCATGATAAATTAAATTTTAAAGATGTTTTAGTAGTTCTTGAGATAAAAAATATATTATCTGTTAGTCAACTTATTCATGACAATGATTGTTATTTGAATTTAACTTTTTCAGTTTTTGTTATGAATGACTCTATACATAGATAATGACAAATTATCATAAATAAGAATTTTTTTATCCTTTAACATGAAAAAATTGAAATTATATTATTACAAAATCTCAAGTAGTATACTCAAAAATTTGGTATGCTCGTTTAGTGAATCCTAATTATGCCTTTTTAAAAATTTAGAAAATAAAAAGTTATTACTATTTCCAATTGGATAGTTAAGGATACTCCTTGCACTAATTATCAACTTGGAAACTATCGCAAAGGTTTATTTAATAAATCAAAAACTACTATGAGTTTTCATCTTGAAAAAATTCACAGTGATATAATTGGCCCAATATTCTTATTTCCACACATAAATTTTAATACAATGTTATTTTTATTGATGATTTTATCCGATACATATGTGTATATCCTTTAAGATACAAATCTAATTTTTACCCATGTTTAAAAAATTTCATATGTTTGTTGAAAAATTTTTGATAAAACTTTCTAATATGGAGGAGATGAGTTTTTTCAAGTAATTTTTCAAATCATTTGCTTCAATATGGGATAAAATAAATATCATATTTACATACCCATGAACAAAATGAATTAGGTGATTAGCTAGATAAAACATAGACATATTGTAGAAATAAGTTTTTATCCATGCTAATGTCCCTTTAAAATCTGGTTGATACCTTCTTAATTGCTACTTATGTCTTATCTTATTAATAGACTACATCTATCTTTTATTGGTAATAATTATCCATATTTTAAATTATTTAGCTACCATCCAAGTTACTATATCTTATGTGTTTTTGGTACACACTTCTTTATTCATTTAAAAACCTCTAACATGTACAAATCTTCAAAAAAGGTTGTATCTCATTCTTTCTTAGGATATAATTTTTTACACAAATGTTATAGATGTCTTGATCACCATAAAATTGGATTTACAATTCTCAACACGTAGTCTTTAATGATATTATTTTCTTTATATAAAAAATGAATTATCTTTCTTTCATAATCTTTCCATTACAACTTTTTCTAATCTTGATGAATAGTTTTCAAGAATTGTCTTTATTGTTAGAAATGATCCTAAGACACTAAAAAATCTCAAGGTTCTCCATCGGCATAGCTTCCATGCAAGAAGAACTTGCTACTATTCATGCTAATAACACTTAGGTCTTTAAAGTTATTGGCAACAAATGGGTACATTGCACCAAATTCAAAGAATATGATATGATTGACTGCTTTAAAGCATGTTTAGTTGCTAAGAGATTTTACCAAATTCCTAGACTTGATTTTGGTGAAACATTTGGCCATTGTCAAGGCTACCACTAGTCATCTCATCCTCTCTATTGTCAAGAATCTCTTCCTAATTAGTTATCTCTTTGAAAAGTTTTTCATGAAAATATATCCTAGTTTTGTGAGAACAATCTACTTGCATTGTGTTTTCCTTCTACATAAGTCTATATATGGCCTTAAACAAGCCCCTTGTGCTTGGGTTGCTAAACTTTGTCGAAAATCTTTTTTTTGTTTTAAATTCAGTCAAGCTGATAACTCTTATTCATTCATCACACTTAATTATCTTGTCCTCTTTCTTGTTTATCTTGATGGCATAATTCTTATTGGTAATGGCCTCTTTTTATACATTAACTCATTACTTGACTGAATGATGATTCTCTTTGAAGTATTTATGCAATCTCAATTATTTTTTGGGGATAGAGGTTAAAAATTTTCCGATGCTCCTTTGTTTACTCAAACTAAATGCACATGACCTTAGTTAAAACAAACATGCTTGATGCTAAAAAAATAAACCCCATTGCCCACAAACCTACTCCTCTTCCAGATGATGAGCATCTCACTAATCCTATAACTTACCAATGACTTTGTGGGTCCCTTCAATGTCTCACCTTAACTCGCCTTAAAATTAGTTATGCTATAAACTTAGTCAGTCAACACTTCTAAAATCCAACCATGGACTTTCATGTAGTTAAACACATACTTAGTTGCATCAAGGAAACCCTCACATGTGGTTTGCGATATTTATAATAAATTTCACTTACTTTTAATGCCTTTTGTAATGTAGATTAGGTAAGTCATCCTTTTAACTCAACAAATTACTTTTAGTTTTTCATCATTTCTTGAATCAAAATACATTAATTTTGCTTCAAAAAGTAACCTACTATCTCCCATTCTAGTGCAAAAGTATAATATCACACCATGGTCACTAATGCTACTAATCTCATGTGACTCCAATATCTTCATGACATTGGCATTCAACCCGAATGTCACCCTCTCCATCTTCATGACAATCAAAATGTTATTCACACTTATTACATAATCATATTTTTCATGCTTGCATCAAACAAATTGAAATTAACTATCATTTTATTCATGAAAATACATCAATTTTGGTTCCAAGAAGTAACATACCATCTCCCACTCTAGTGCATAAAATAATATTGCACCATGGTCACTACTATTGTTGATCTCATGTGACTCCAATTTCTTCTCCATGACATTGGCATTCAACCCGAACATCAACCTCTCCTCCTTTGTGACAATCAAAATGTTATTCACTTATTACATAATCATATGTTTCATGCTTGCATCAAATACATTGAAATTGACTACCATTTTATTCATGAAAATGTCATGTTCAGCATCTTTAACTCCATCATCTTTCCTCTAAACAAATTGTTGATATTTTCATGAAAGTTTCAATACCTCTTATTTAATGACTTTCATTACAAGTTTAGCACTCATTCTTGCATTGCCATGCTTGGGGGGGGGGGGGGGGGGGGGGGGGGTGAAAATGAACACACTATGAATAAAACCAAATAGAGAAAGATCTAGCAAAGAAATATTTAAGAAATGACTATAGCTAGCAACAATCTTCATTTTACTAAAATATCTTTTTCTATTTTTTATTTTCTAGAATCATAATCAGAATATGATCTTTGGTTCAAAAATATGTCCTTTTTTATATATTTTATTTTCTAGCCGTTGCCTTCTTAGTGCATAAAAATATGTAATACTGTAAATTAAACAAGCAAGTAATTATTTTTTTTCAATCATGATTTATGATCGCCTTTATCACATATATGTAAATTTATGTACATGTATATCATTCATAACATCCACATATAAATTTATACATCATATAACAACATCAATATATCTATATATTTATAGATTTGCATACATATATGCATATGCATATATACATATGATGTTGTGTGTGTGTGTGTGTGTGTGTGTGTGTTATTGCATTAAATTTTAAATATATATATATATATGTATATTAATTTAGTTTTATGATGAGTTTTTGCAATGTCAGTGGTGATTGAAGGAATCTTGAACATTATCCAATACATTTGATGGAGGATAATACTATTTGATATATTTTCAATGATAATTACTTGACATTTGTTAGAATATTTTGATCGACACTAAAAGTTTTCCATAAATGTCATGAAAATCTGACTTTTTTAACTATTTTATTTGAAATGTGATAAATATTCATGATTTTTTATCCTTTTATATATTTTTTTTTTTTTTATATATTGGTGATTTATTTTAAAATCTTTTTAGGTCAGCTTTTTATGACTTCAAATATTTATGAATATTTTTTTATTTTTTAAAATTCTACAACATGTTCATATTTTAGTTTTATATAACATATTTAAATCATTAAAAGTGTATGTTGTTTAACTTTACTAGCAAGTATAACAAAGTTTTTTCTCATATTCAAAATGAACAATAATTTGTGGCCATATATAAAAATATCTATATTTCTATTTTGATGAAGTAGGATTGATTTATGATGTCAAATATCAATGAATTATTTTGGAATTATAATAAAAAAATCAAGTGTCATAAAACAAATGTTAAAAATATCAAAATAAATCATAATCATTAAAACATATATCATTAAACAAATGTTTGATATTATTGAATTTATTGAAATTATTAATTTGTATAAAAATCCAACAAATAAAATTGAAGATCATTGATATGTGGGGAAAAGTCAACTATGGGTGGGTGAAGATTCATTTTGCTTGCTCTTTCATTTGAGAGCCCTCTTGCTCATTTATAAAATTTTTTTTTCATTTTTTTAAACATCCAAATCTTAAGTGTTATTAGTATGTATTTTATTTTATTGTTTTTTTTTTTCATTATTTCTTATGAATTTTCTATTTCAAATTATTGAAAATGATTTATTCATGAACTATAAAAATTATGCAATTGATGTATGTTTTATTTTCTTATGAATTTTCTATTTCAAATTATTTTTTGTTTTATTTCTATTTCTATAATTTCTTATGAATCTTAGATCATTGATGTATGTTTTATTTTTGTAAGACCAACACATATAATTTATTCATGAACTATAAAAAAATGTTAACATATCTTACATACTTATTGAAAATGATTGAAATTGATCAAAAAAAATTAATATGCAATAATAAAAAGTCGTATCATTTATAAAATTTGAATGTAATTGAATAACATGGAATTGTCATCAAATGCTACCAAACATATTCAATCCTTCTCAGTAATACCAAGAGAATCATTGAAATTGCTTATTGAAAGCACATCATATATTATTAAAAATTTCATAATATCATTAAAACTAATAGATTCAATACAAAAAATTATCATGAGATTTCATTAAATATACATTTTAAAAAGACATCAAATAACATTGAATATGTCAGGATGTACATAATGTATTAATGTTATTTGATTCATGGAATATAAACTTAAGTCATTTTTATCTTAAGATATGAATATATTCATTATTCATATTTTAAATGAATAACTTGTTATCATCTTTATTGTTCTAGATATGAATAAAAGTTAATTCAAATAAGTTAGAGGTAAGTGATAAGTTAGAGCTATAAATAACTTATTAAAATAATTAGACAACAATTATTGTTCTACTTTTTTAGAGGATATAAAGAATCTAAATGCATTGACTTTGTAAAAATATATAAAATTTTTTTCGTGATATCTAAAATATCTCATGATTTTCTGATCTTTAATGTGTTATTATATTTTAAAGTCTATCATATTTTGATTTGAATATTATTTTAGATAGGAAAATCAAATTACATCAATATTATTGAAAATTTGTTATGATAGAAAGATTAAGATAATACATAGATGAGACTTCAGATCAAATTCCTACATTACAACAAAATACAAATGATGAAGTATATGATAAAATTTAAAGTTGTACAGATCATAATAGTTAGATTGAAAATGATCTTATAATTTTATCTTTTTATGACTTAATGATTTGTAAAATTTTTTATGTTTTAGTTTTATTTGAAAGATTATGTTACCATTTTTTATTTTATAATTATAATTATAATTTTAAATTAAAGAATTTTTTAATGTTATTTAATTTTTTTAATTCATAATTTAAAATTTTCTAAATACAAGGTATGTATGTATATTTTGTATTTACATTATGTATACATGTATCTACACAATAATTTCTATCTATATACAAGTGTATATGTATTATTCAATATGAGTATATATACACATTGTATATACATTCTTATACATTATGTATGTATTTTGTATATTGTAATACAATAATTTATATGTATATATGGATACACATAGCAATTAGCACTTCTATGTTTTGTATAATATATTGATATAATGATGCCATCATGCTTAGCACTTGCTACCTGCACACACTGTCCAAGGAACATGGCCCACAGGGGTCTAGGTCTAGGGCTGGGCCCTTTTAGGTGGACTAGGTGCCATGGCCAGGCCCTGACGAGGGCATGCCTGCTCTCCTGATTCAAACCAGGCTATTTTGGGTTGGGCACGTGCTGGGCTAGGCAATAACCATTCTCATCACAATGTTGGAAAGATTTTAATGAGAATTATCTGAGTATCTTAATTTCTTTTTGCTTTTAAGTTGAGGTGATGAATATATATAATATTCATTATATCTATTGCACTATTTTAATTTATGTATTATTTATTTTACTTGTATCTAGTTAGGCAGTGTAGTGCTTTATATTGATGGCATGCTCAAAACACTTTTACTTTTGTTCTTTAAAAAAACATCAGGTGTCTTGGGCAGTCTCCAACATGTTAGCTAAAATATGGTGGTGGTGGCGGCATTATCACTTTTATTTCCCCAATTTGATATCATGTTCAATAATATAAATACATGCGTTTAGGTGCCTCATTCCATATGAAACCAAACCTGTAAAAGAGACTGAGTACAAAGCCACCATAAGAAAAAATACATGATGAAAATTTATCTTCGAGAGCATGTTAGATTTATAAAATAGAAAGCATGTTATGATTAATTAGCATCATGGTCATTGAGATTGTATTATTTGTTTTGGCACGTGTTATTTTTTTGTTTTTTTGGAAGATAAAATTCTATTTGTCTGAGCATTTACTATTTTGATTTTCACAGGGCAACTATTTTTATTTTCTATTTGTCAATTAGTTTTCGTAAAATCTGAAGCCCATGCAATTTGTTAATGATACAAGGTTCTACTTACCATGCATAGTTGGATGTTCTGGCAGTGTAATACTTTGCCTCATGTGCTAGCTCTTGTGGTGTGATCTTTCTTTTCAGAGTCATGTGGTGCATGACAAGCACTGTATATGTACATATACGAGTATATAAGTATGAATGTACTTGGTATATAGTACATATATACTGAGTATATACGTAGGTATATACCGAGTATGTACATAAGTGGGTGCATATATTATTGTAGACATGTATATTGTCATATATACACACCTATTTATACACAGACAAACTTTTGAATATATAATTGCCGGGTGGTCTGGACATCATCGTGCATTGCTCACTGATGCAGGTAATAAAAGCAATGGATATTAGTCTTTTCCTAAAGCTTTGGTATGAATTTCTGGTCTAGGCCCGCAGGAAGATAAATGTTTGTATTAAAAATCTAAGTAATTGTATTGATATGCAATTATCACATGGTACAAAGTAAACTATGAGTAAATAAGTTTTTTTGCTCTAGATTTTGCAATGATTGGTTCTAATTGTACTAGGTCTTAGAATGATGATGCTTGTGTAATGTCATGTAATTCTGGTCCAGGAAAAATATCAGGTCCTATTTTGGGAGAAGCAGCTCGCCGCCTCATCAAAAACTCGCTCAATCTCAAGTTCATCAGTCAAGCATCATCGCTCGGCATACTTTTATTATAAGCAATGGCAAATGCAGTAGTGGTGTGATGGCAGTGGGTAGTGACTACAGGCTGTAGTGGTGGTAGCGATGACAGCAATGGCAGCAGTGGTGGTAGCAATGGCAACAATGGCAATAGTGGCAACTAGCAGCGGCCACAGCGGCGGCGAAGTAGCATGGTGGCAGTGGCCACGGTAGTGGCAATAGCAACAAACAACAACAATGCGGTACATACTACGTATATAGTCAGTATATACGTACATAATAGTGTAGTATTTTGTACATATATACTGAGTATATATGTACTCATATTATGTACAAATATACTGTTATATGTACATATACTATATAATTAGTCGAGTAAAATGCTACTATATATGTAATATTTAATGTAGTAATATATTTTTATGAAAAAACATATCTTTTATTTATTTTGATGTGATGAGTGATTTAAATTTCTAAGATATGGTACCGCAAATGTTTCCCATAGGAAGGTATAATGAAGGGAATTTTTACTAGACATGACACACCATGACTCAAACAGATTATCACAGCAGAAATTAGTGATCGGAGGAGCAAAGGGAGAAAAAACGTCATGCATGGATAGATAAATTTATGCATTATCGATAGATACATTGATGAATAAGATGTAATAATTTTATTTTTTTTAATTTAATTATGTAAAATATTGAATTATAATAAATTATTAAATGATTTTATTTTTTGTTTATTATAATTTATTTATAGTTTTCTTTTTTATTTTTTGACAAAATATTAAATTTTTTAATTAAAAAATTTAAAATAATTAAATTTTGAAAATAGTTTTGAAATTAAAATATCTAGGGAAAATTCCCTAGCTAATTTAGCAATTTTTCTGGCTAAATTGCTAGCGAAAATTCCCTTCTAAATTAGCTAGGAAAATTCCTAGCTAATATATATATATATATATATTACCTCTAAGAAATGTCGTCACTAAATCAGACGCTATATTCCGAATGAATTAGCTAGGACATTTTGTAGTTAATCCATCACTATATCCAGGTTGTATTAGCTAGTAAATTATTCGCTAAACAGTCGCTAAATTCCCGCTTTCTTTGTGAAATTTACGGGCTATTCCCCATAATCCATCACACTTTAGCTAGGGGATGATCCCTAGCTAAATTCCACTAGCTAAATTTCCCTAGCTAAATTTTCCAAGCTAAATAAACATTTTTTTGTAGTGTCTATTTGTCTATCTATCTATCTATCTATCTATATATCTATCTTTTTATCTATTTATATATCAATCTAACTAACTATCATCTATATATCTTTATTGTCTATCTATATGTATATCCATCTATCTATATATATG
>JAREIK010007342.1:0-29665 GCA_029783825.1 Sapria himalayana | reverse complement strand
GTGCTTCTCCTAGACATTCCCGGTCGTCCTTTCGCCTGGCCCCACCCACAGGGGACAAGCCGCTTCTCATCAGCGGATTCTCCACTTCTTCGGATTCGGATGTAGATGTGTCTGCTGAAAGCTAGGTTTACTATTAGATATAGCCCAGAGTAACGGAACAAAATGGAAGATAGAATGGGTTTTATGAGGAACTGCAACCTCGCTGGTATGAAAAGCTCTAACCAGATGTGTTTCCAGGTCGATTGAATCAACATTTCCTTGTGATAGCTGAGAAGCGTTATAAAGACTTTTCGACAAGGGGGAAAGGATTAATTACCATCCATAGCTTGATCAGTAAGGCTCCTTGGGAATAGTCCGATCATGATCCACTTCAGCACATTAGGCGGATGGGCATTCACGTGCGTAAGGGGATCCCCTTTTTCGCTATGAGGTTCACTACTTTTTGATTGGCCCCTCATTCCTTCCAAATCTAAGATCATAGGGTTGAGGCCTCTTTGTCTTTTCTCTTAATGTTTCGAGCCACTGTCTCTTCAACCTTTTTGCTGTTCCTGACTTTTGCTAGGTTTACCCTGTTTTTTGAAAGAAAGGTTGTTGGCAAAAGCCTGGGTTAGGGTGAAAGGTCTTCGTTGCCACCAGCTCTTAAGCACACCCATTGGCATTGACTGCATGGGATCGAAAGACTTCCGGTTTGAACGTGTCCATAACTTTCTCATGATCTGATCTGATTTGGATGAATACACGGGAACCCAGAGACCTCATTGGCATTGTGCGGCTTCCTTAATTGCACTAGCGCACTCAGGTGAGCACAAGCCGTTGGTTGAACCAATAGGGGCTCTGGAGAAGATACCACCAGAACCCCATCCCAGCAGAAGACATTTTAGTAGGACGAATCGGCTGTCTTTGACGAGGCGAAGGCCATGCCTCTGAAATTGTACGACTAATTTGTCTTTGGCGCCGCTAATCCAATAACGCGATCCGGGATCTAAGTAGGGTGGCTTTTGTGCCTCTATTTTATCTATTGTCGAGGCAACTTTTCTCGAATCAGCAATGCCACATCTGACTCAATAAAAAAGCATTTGAAAACCTCCCTTCCCCCTTTTTGCCAAGGAAAGGCAAGCTATTTTCACATCTTAAAGGGTTTTCTTTTTTTTATTGACCTTCCAAAAGGAAACTGATTAAACCCTTCTCAGCCATACCATACGATTCCGTCTACGTCTAATGAGCCTAGCCTAACGGTTCTAGGCGAATTCCGTCTATGCTCCTTACCCTATAGGTTATAGAGACTCTTCCCCAGTGCAAGAACTAGGATAAGAAGGAAAGTCTCCACCCTAGGCTATGATTCCCATAGAGAAAGAAAGGGTTTCATATAAAGGCTTGGCCCTATTTATCTTTATTTAAGTCGGCCTTACTCGGGCTAAGTTAAAGCAAGATAAGTCCTTTAAAGCTAAAAGCTGAAGTGATCAACTATAAATACCACCTTCCCCAATGAAACTTCTTTCCCGAGCAGCAACTGAAAGAGAAAAGACCGGGTATGCCTGAAAACAAAACAACGGATTCGTGAACACAGATAAGAGATATACCCCAGATACCATTTGAACCAGAGCTGAACCATTGAATACCCGAGAGTGATTAACTCCAGAATACCTCGAGTCACTGGCTGCCTAGAATCAGGTACGGAAGGAAGTGAAGGTGAAGCAGGCTTGCTTGAAGGGCTAGGCTTTCTCTTCTCTCTTCTTTGGCTTGACAATATGACAGAGAGGGGCCCTTGAGCCTGGGCTTTCTTCTTAAAGCCTTGAGCCGGGTATAACTCGATTGTTGGTCGGATCTTGCTGGGATTCCACTTTGCTTGGATGGCGCCTTTCGCCTTTGATTAGGACTTTTCCGCATTTCATCTCAAAGAGATCTAAGCTAACTAAGCTAAACAGTGCTTTTCTCTTCCTAACCCAAAGAGAGTAAAGCATTCCAATTTCGGCTTAGCTTAGGCCCCTTCCTAATCGAATGCCATGCCCAACCATGCCGAATCCAAGACCTGGTTCACGCTTGAAAGCCAAGCTAGATTTGGTTACCTCCTTCCTAAAAGACAAAAGGAATTGAATTGGGAAACGCTCATTTAGACTTGTAAACTTCAGAAAAAGTACTCCTTATTTTTGACTTGACTGGTGATGTGGACAAATAGGCATCCCTGAATCTAGTGCTATTACTCAGCGAAAATGGAAGTGCGCGCTAGCACTCCGGCTTTCGAGCCTACGTTTGCTGTCTTTGCGATAGGTGTGGACTTCTATTGCTATTGACTATTGAATAGTGAATGTGATAGGCTGCTCGAAGGGCAAGGGCTTCTTTTATTTGACAGAAGGTATTGTGCTAAAGGAAAGGAAAAGGAACTGACATGACATATAAAAGCATAGTAGACTAGGAACATAATCCCCTGCACATGAAAAAGGGCTCAGAGAGCTTGAGAGACAGTGGCTCGAATGGCTTGTTTGCAGGTTTGACATTCTCTTTAGCAAAGAAGAAAGCACTACTTCATGGGAAGTTTCCAAAGGTCAGCCAACGAAGGTAAGGAAGTTCACTCGTTAGGGCTATGCCGAGAAAAACATGAATTGTTTCATGAATTCCAGAGTCAGAATGCTTTTTGAAGCACAAGCCAAACCATTCCTCTAGAGGAGTCCCGTAAAGAGATTGACTAGGGTAGGGCCATTGTTCCCGTTCGCTACTCCAGCTCGTTGAGGAGATTCCTGCCTACAGTCTCACTTTCTTTCACTGAACACAAACGGGCATTCTAAAGATTTCCATCTTCAACATTGATGGAGCCATTCATAGCTGTACTACTACAACTCGAAAGCGGTAACTACAGCTAACAACGTTCACTGTGGATAGCGTTAAGCTCCGGCACCCTTGATTTTGCACCTTCTAACATCTCAGTTGAGAATTCTCGTCACGCTTTTTTTTTCATTCACGATGTATTCCTTGTCGATTCTTCCCTCGTTCCTTTCCTTGGGCCTTGTACTTACCAGAGTAGAGACCGCCTAGGGAGTTGCTCATCTAGATTCTATCTCTTTCCCGAAACCAAGGTAACCGAAAGCCAGACATAGAACTCCGTTAACAGGATCCCTACTTCTTTATCTATGCTATGATACCAGCAAATGAAATCAACTTGAGCAAAGACGACTCCTGACGCACGGACTGACTCTTATAGCACCAACAGCTAGCTCGCTGTCATTGGTATCGTCCTAAATGAATCATTTGCCTTCGACGGAACTCCTACTACTTCTAGTTAGTCTACCTACATCATTCGTCTTTAAATAAATTTCCCACATAGAGGCAGTACTAGACTCCGCTCTGATTCTGCTTCCGGTACACAAGTAGGGAATAGCTATCCGCACGCCAGCATAACTGACCTCCTGCTACACCTACTCGTCCTCACCAATGCCATGTACAGAGATCTACCTTGCCGGGTCTTTTTCCTCCGCTGGTAGCCGCTTAGTCCTCTATCCCTGTTTACTGTACATTGAGTCCTAACCAGACCATGTGTACGTCTAGACAAAGAGATTATCTTTCCTCGTGGAGAGCTACTTTTCTTTTGTATTATCTTTCTTTTTTTTTTAATATCTAAGGATGTAGAAGTCTCATATCAAAGATCAAGACCACAAAGGAGCTGCTTAATGCATGAGTTCGGATGGAAAGCCTTCTCAGCAGGTGGCCTAGCTAACTAACATAAGCTATCCATCAGAAAGAGCTGCATTCCATTGCAGAATTGTCCGGGTTAAAGATCTTGAATCGAAACGACATGCTAAGAGTTCACACGTGGGGCGACAAAGTACAGGCCAAGAACAAGAATTTCATGACAGAATCGCATTGCATTGGCTGTTAGTTCTATAAACAGTCTGAGATCGATTTGTCCAAGAGTCTTTACTTACGAACACTGATTTCTGGATGGAACGTTGGTTCAGATCTAAATCCCGCCGCAGAGTTTGTGTTTTCTACCTCTCGAACACATACATGCCAAGCTCATTGATTGGATGAATAGGACTCCTAGTTCACACTTCCATTTTAGGTCCGACCTTACCTTTTTTTATGATGAAATTCTTCGGTTGGGCATCGGAATATGCTTTTGCCCTGGCGCTGACTTGCTTGCTCATCATCCTTTGACTTAGTCAAATAAATTGCGGGACGGGAAAGAGAGATCTAACTCCGCACCAATATGTCGTTTTTTGTGTTTTCCAGCTATGTGAAAAAGTCTTCCTCTACCTACATACCTCCATGGTACGACAGCGCCCTCGCTAATTATTTTGCATTTAAACTGAAACTCTTCATCTCTCTCCCTTACTTACTATCAACCTTGTTCTTTCGTGGGAACTCTGACATTTCATTCTCTAACGGTACCACCACTTACAATCTACTCTAAAAATGGTTGCTTCGCTCTTCTTATCTCTTGCCTTTTCTTTTTCTTTGACTTCAACAATCGAAATCAGTCTTGGTTGGTAGCGGGTGTCATGTTATAAACAATGGCACATTTTCCTCAATAGCCACATATTAAAGGGCTCGTCTAACCCAGGATCAAAAGAGACAAGGGGAGTTCGTTTGCATTAACCTATTGACTATCCCCCAATCTCCGATCTACGAATAAAAGGGAGCCTTGTAACCGTAACCTTGGAAGAATCCCTGTCTAGCGCTTTGTAAAGGAGTCTTTCCTCCTCAGTTACAGATCTTGGCAGTCCCCGATTCCGCTCTTCACATAAGGTCAGGCCACTCCACGTCAGTCTCTGTCGTCGTTTCGGATCACGTGACCTTGGTCATAACCATGAAGCCTAAGTTGGAGTGGAGCTCACGCCTAGGACGAACTCAGTTCTCTCCTTGAATTCTTGTATAGGGCGAGCTACTCCATCCTCACGCTTCGGGGTGAGCTGACGCTTGTTTGTTTATTGGGATCATTCTCCCTGAACTGTCAAGAGCAGGTGATGCAAAGAACCTGACTAACTTTCGAACAAAGACATCCAGTTTGATTACGAGTTCGGGCTTACGGTGGGGCGGCTACTCACTAACCGAGTACTTGCCATGATGATGTATTTTCTCTCTCCGCGGGTCTTGAGGAAGAAAGGAACTACTGAACCAAGTAAACCGGCCTCAACGAGTCATGAGGGACACAAATGTTGGGGAACACTCTCATTTTTCATTGAATGAAGGTCGATCTCTTTTCGAACCAATCCTAAGCACGCGACTCAAGGAAGCGGACGACTCTGATCTTAAGACAAGAGACAATCGCCTTAAGGGCTTTACTCTTTCTATTGAAAGACTCGATAGTCGTTGGTTCAGTCAGGGGAAAGCTTTCCTAATCACTCTGAGTCTGAGCGGTCGTTGGTTCAACAAAAACTTTTTAAAAGACCAAGCACATATAGGCTTATAGGCTGAGTTGGAGTGAGATCAGGCATGTTTTACTGTGAATTACTTTGAGGGGTTATCGCCCGCCTGCCGGCCCGCTCTGAAGTGCCTCGACGCGCCGCAGCCACGACTTTGACTCCTTTTATGCAATTATGAACTCCACGGAACTTTCTCGATGCCAACGCAACTTATCCTTTTGGAGCTGACGTAACAACTACGCGAGCCTCCTAACGAAGCCAACATCAATCCTATCCGAATAACAAAAGAAAAGGCAGTTTCATTATGGTGGTATACCAGCCGCCTGTTCTTGAACTTCCAGTTCCAATCGAAGCATATAGATCCTAATAGATTTGTATGTATAGCCACTTCAGTCGTGCTCGTCGTTTCTCGAAAGTATCTTTTTCTGGGAACATGGTCAACCATAAATTCTTATTTTGCGATTCTTCATCCACCGATGCAGAAAATGCTCAAGTTTCCATCTCATATGAGGCCGGAAATTTGCTTATTGGCAACAGGTCGGCACGAAGTGATTCATCATGCTCAAACATGAGCCGATCGCTCGTTAGGACGGTTATAGATCATCAAATTCCCACAAATGGAATGAGAAGTGGGTCCATGTAAATGATCGAGACCTCGCAAACAACAACGCTCCTTCCCCATAGGAGTTCGGAACCCAAAGGCAATCGTTGAGTGAACTGTATCTTCTTTGTCTTAGTTGACCTAAGCCGCACCATTACTGCTGGGGTGGGGCTCGGCCTCCGAACCGTACGTGAGACGAGTTTTGCCTCATACAGCTCGGGCCGAAGACCGGGGGAAGTTTTGGAGAGATGGGGAGACCCAGCAGCTGAACTTGATCCTCCCAAAAAAGGGCGGGGATCAGCTGCTTCTGAAACAATCCCCCAACAACGAAGGAAGGGGAACTTCGCGTTCTTTCTATTCCATTCCTTCCGGGTCCGGGATAGGCGGCTCAGACTAATCGAATATCTCAGAAGTAGTCGTCTGACCAATTTGCTCGGACACCAGACTGCTCCCGCCCAGCCACATTCATTATCGCCCTAAATGGAATGGCTCTCTGAGTTAGGCTGCGCCCCGACCCGAGTTCCCACGTCCGCTCTTTATCCGCCGCAACCCAAGAAGTGGGCTTACAACATGAGTGAGGGCCGTCCCCTTCATTATCGACTGACCCAAGCTTGTGTAGCTTCTTCAAGAATCTATCTAAGAAGAACAACGCGCATCCGTTTGATTGCCGGAACTGGCCCGGGGCCGGCTTTTTGGGAAGTCCGTTCCCACCGCGCTCACGGCCCGGCTGGCCTGCCAGCGGTAGTGGGAATTCTCCCGTTCCCTGGTCAAAGACTTGGTTGGATGTGGGATCCTCCCACGAGGAGCGGTACGGACGTAGATGATATCATCACGACCTCTCTTTTCGTACCGCTAGGGATGCTTAACGCCACTTCGCCAACTGGCGTTACCTGCGCTTTCGTGTCCTCTCAGTGTGGTCAGCACTGGGTGTTTCCGAGCAGCGAAGCTTACACCCATTCGCATTAGTTCATCCAAAGTTCCTGAACCTTATGCACGAATTCTTGAAGAAGCCATCTTCCTATCAAGGTTAAGGAGTCAACTGAGCATCTCAGCGGCGGGATTGAAGACCCGGATCGAATCAGAGTTCACGCCGCCCGCCCTGAACAAAGTAGAGGCGTGGGCCACAGGTCGCACATAAGCCGCCGTGTCGCACGACAGAAGAACACCCAACATACAGATGCACACTCCTCCATGTGAAATCTTCATCTTCATTTGAGCTTTTTGGTAGTAGTCGTGACCAACAGCCCTCAGCTGTCGGCTCGTTGTAAGGCGAGAACTTCAGGCCCGATTTCTGGTGGCACACCTCCACACAAGCACCGCCCGACGAAGGGGGGAAAGCTAAAGGCCCAAAACCTTCGAACCTTAGTTCGAAATCGAAATGGAGGGCCCCAGGCACCTCATCTTGTCATTTCGTCGTTGCTCATTCCCGTTAGGCCGAAGTGCTTGCCTTTCCTTCTCCCGCGCCCGCTCACGCTTCGCTGACTCTCTCGCGTGGTAAAGAGAGAGAAGTACGAAAGAATAGTAAACAGAGCACACCGCAGAAGATATCGGAAATAGGAGAGTCCCCCTTGGATCGAGAAGAAGGAAATGAGAACGGAACGAAACGAAAGAAGGGCCTTTCTAGCTCGAGTTCGGGTGAGCTTCTCCCAATTATGTCTGGTAATAGAATAGGGCGGCTTGCTCTGACCAAGACTCCACTTTTGCTTCGTCTATTGAGCGTATGAATTTCCTGGAATGTAGATAGACCAAAAGAGAAATGACGAGATAGGAATAGGAATTAGAGTACCATTGAAAGAAGGGGCACCTATGGGAACATCTCTACTGACAAACCATTTCAAGAGTACGGGTGCTGCCGTGCCACGAAGCACGACCATGGAAGTAATGAAAAAGACAAAGTTATGTAGTTGGACCATCCTTCTCATCCGTTCGAGTTTCGCTTCTATATAAGGTGAGACGCTCAAAATGAAAGTGTTCGCAACGCTACCGAAAGGAGACCAATGAAGCCGACCATGAATGACGAGTTCGAACTCAATATCTTATGATTATTAAAAAAATCAAAGCAACTATCGATTCAATTGGATAGCCAGTCCACCTAGGTCAGAGTCCGTCGACGGGTATCCGAGAGGGAGGCCCTCTGTAAGAGAAGATCAAGGCTTGAAGGTGTTTGCTTCACCAAGTCGCCAACCCACGTAGGGGAGGGGGGCTTTCCGGTCCGGTCGGGCGTAAGCGGAGTGGAGTCAACATCGGAGAATCGTCAGAAGATTCGGCTTAAGCGGTTCCCTTCGTCACCTTGAGCATAGGAAAGAATATCCTCATCATCCCTGCTTGCTCCATCTAGGACCGCTCCTTACTCTTCAGTCGAGCTGCATTCATTCTCCTCTTCTCGGTAGATAGATGGGGGATAGGAAGTCTGAAGCTTATACAGCACCTTCCATAGCTTCTTCCAAGAGATGGAGTCTAGGTTGGCCTTCGAAAGATCGGATTTCACCAACCCAACGACCACTACCAGGGGATTCCGAGATCCGCTCTCAGATCGCATTAAGATTCTCAAACGGAATGAAGCAGGAGATTCTGAGCTATAGTAGCTGCAAACAAATCTCGTGACGGCGATCAAACAGCATGAGCTACGTCTATTGACGAGACGTCCGGACCCCCTCAACCGAATCAAGGCTCCGCTCCGGTCCACACACATACTAAAAAAGTGTTGCCAACGCCCGTTAAGTTTGATTGCCATCTTTCCCCCTTGTATACTTGTTGCTCCGGTACTAAAGAAAGAAGAAGTCTTTTCATCTGAAGCCTTTCCCTCGTTCGTTTCAGCGTCGCTAGTTCTTGTCCCTGAACACAATTCCAATTTATCTTCTATTTGAATCTTTCCTCCAGCATGACTTTCTTGGAAGCGGTATGGTTAACTTTTATATACAATTCGACATTCTGCTGCCCTTCGGTTTCGTACTTTTTCATTTCCTTTCTAGTTTTGCGCACTAAGTTACTTCGAATGTTGTATGGGTTTCTCGCACAGGGCTTCTGCCCCTCGGTTGAGGGGGGTGAGCCTTGGGAGAGGAGGCCTTCAGGCCGCTTTCAAGCGAGTAAACCGGGATCCTTACCTATCTTGCTCAGCGGGACTTTCATTTACATCCGATCCTTTATCTCTTTCATATGAAACTTCCTCTAACTCTGACTTTCTGCTAGAGAATAGGAATTAGGTCTGCAAACCTGAAACGGGAGCTAGTGACTTAAATCTCATCGGAGAAAGACCAGGAAGAAAGCGAGCGAGTCAGCATAAAGCATAGTGAGAGAGGAAGGAAAGAGGGTAGATACCGCAAGGGAAGGGGAGCTACACGTTTGCCTAAACGCCCTATCGCTGTCTCAGGCACTTTTTTCCGATGCCATATAAAGATAGAAAGGGTGCTCCATAGTAAATGAATAGTCAATATGCCCTAAGGGATAGGAATGGAGGGAAATCTAGACTGCTCGCTCGTGTCTTACCTCGTTTCGTAGCCCACTTTGTTAAGACAAAAAGAGTTGTTTTCCAGGATTCCCCAGGGTCTTTCATACCAGTTAAACCTAAGGCCTATTTCTTACAATGGTAAGGCATCTTCTTCATAATCGTCCCCGTAGATAAGATGGTTTCCGTGAGGGATAGAAGGTATTAGGGAAAGCGAGCTCTCATTCAAGGGCTGGTGCGAGGCAGGAAGCTACGATATATTTATTTTCATTTTTGTATATGGGGCTTCGACATTGCTGCAAACCGATGTATTGTAATCGGCATCGGTTGTAGTTCGAACTAGCTTTCACGCGGCACTCAAGCTTCCATTGACCTTTTTCATTGTCTCCGGTTCAGCACGAACGGAGCACCCTTGGATAGTCTCCAAACCTTTCTTGTGAAAAGTTGATGCACCCTCACCTCAGGTGTGGAAACTTTACTGGCTTCGGTCGAATACCCGTAGTGATAAGAAAAAGGAAGGAAAAGGAAAAACCTTCCTATTCGTTAAGTGGCATTCCTCTTCTTTTTCTTTCAGTTCTAGTCGCATCTTCGGACCTCTTCCTAAAGTTAAGGTCGAGCTAGTAATTACTGCTCCTACTAAAGGAATTCAACAACTAGGGGCAACCCCATTGTTAGCTCCGTCCCTTCGATCCTAATACTGAGCTGCCTAGCTCCAAGTGAACCCTTATTAGTCCTAATGCTCCCGCACCTGTACTCCCATCAAAAGGTTCTGCCCTTGGTCTTCCCGGACCGGTGAGAATACGTCTTTACCTAAGAAGTAATAGCAGCTGGTGTGGACACAAGAGAGAGGATGAAGAGAGGCTAAACGATTAAGCCAGGGAGGATGCGAACAAAGATATAAGAGTAATTATAAAGTACTATATGAGCAATTAATCGACTAATTTATGTTTACCAAAGAATTTCAAGAGCAAAGGCTGAGGAGTGATGGAGTGTATATACCGATAATTTCCATTTTAAAAACTACATCCTCTAACTCTTCCTAAGCGGAGTCAGACTTCTTTCCCTAAACTGAATTTGAATTACTAGTTCCAAAAGAAGAGATTTAATGCCCCTCAGGCCCGTATACCCTTTCTTTGTGTAATATCATTAGTCAACAAAGCTACGTTGTGAATCTCTCTTAGACTTGAGCTCCAATACCTGGCCTGGGATTGAAGACCTATATATAAGGGGCATCTCATTCTCTATCACGGTTGGTTCTATCTACCTATCTCCTCAATCTCCCACTTCTGCTTGCACTTATTAGTATCAACTTAGAGCCCAAGTCGGGAGTTCCTAACCCATTTTGAAGAGCACTCATCTGATTGTAAGTTCATGGGTGCTACTAAGTACTATAAAAGTATAGCCTATATTCTAATTATAGAAGGACGACACTCTCTATATCTACTTGATTAACTTCGAGATTGACATCAAGCAGACTGAGGCAAGATTCTATCTATTCAAAGCGAGAACTCATTAAGACTAGATAGTTTATTACTGTATTCCATCTCTTTGGTAAGTAGCTTACTTCTCGATTAACTGCAAAACTAGCTAGCCTAGCTCAAGGAAGAAGGAACTCGTTGGATACCAAACTCCTAGCTGCCCGTTAAGCGTATTCCTTTTTCTTATCACTACGGGTGGTTAGGAGTAAAGATCATTCTGCTCCCCCAACAGATGAAAGAAAGCAGCAGGAACTCCCCCGTAAATGATCAGAGGGGGGAGTTAAAAGTAGCAGTAGTTTAAGAATGTAGCTGACTAACAGCGAATTAAATGGCAAATCTAGGCGTGGATCGAGATGGAGTCCATGTTCGAGCGCATGCATTAAAGCCAGAAGCAAAGGTAGAGGTAGCGGGTTCACCCGTTGATTCAGAACCAACAATAGTTGACTGCATACCCAGTTGTCCTCGTTTACTTAGATGAAGTTGGAGCTCAAAGCTTGTTTCAACATCCGAGGCAATTCGAGTACCGGAGCTCGCAGCAGAGCCTGTGGCAAAGGCAGACTTCTTGGTAAAATTTCCAGTTTCAGTTAGGTAAAGGTTGGAGCAAAGATGGCAGCAAGCATAGTAGGTAGCTAGAGCATAGGCAGAGGATAGGCATTAAATGAGCTATTCCGCTATTCCTATTCCACGAAATGATTTATTGGATAACTTTCCCCAAGGAGTTAAGCTACGATAGACCCAATTCATGTTCCTCAGTCAAGATGAAGGGGGGATGAGATCTTTTGGCGGGTTAGTGGGGTCCTTGGCTAAGATTCCATCTTCACCTTAGCTTTCAAGCTATCAAAGCCGGGAAATAGGGAACTCTAAGTGGCTCACTTATAGTGAAGTGGGGAAATCCAGTGCGATAGATGGCATTTCTAGTGAACCCAGGAAAGCCAAGACTAGCTCATTCACCAGAATTTGGTTGGAGCAGCGGTAGGGCAAGCCCAGTCTCAGTCCCGCCTATGGTCTACTCAAAGGTTGAAGAGAAAGAGAAGAAAGGTGAATAAAGAGTTCTCGCCCAGTCAAGTTTGAATAAAGAATCTAAATAGAAGGAACCGGGGTGAACTAAAGAGCGTAACCTGGGTTACAAGGTATAGCTATAAATAAGCTTCGTAGGGAAGTCAAGGTTCGACGGCTGAATTGATGACTACTAACCTTCGCTTTCCTCTCCTTTCATTCGATCTCAGATGGGCAAAGGAAGGCAGGGAGTAGCACTAGTCTCAGGGGCATGCCCTGAATCGGTTCTTAACAGAGGAGCCCTTTCTGCTGAGTGAATATCCCTTGCTTTCGTAACCGGTGTGAGAGTTAGAAAAGAAAGCTAACTGCACTTCATGCGTGCGTGGCGGCTTTACGGTGACAGCACGTAATAACTCCCTTCGGGATTAACTCTTCCTAGGGCAGGAGATTGATTACGCACTATTCACTCTGATTTCAACGTGAGGAAGAAGGGACAATCCATTCCGAAATTCAAACTCCGGTGTGTAAGAGACTGAGTCTATCTCTTGTTACACACGATCGGGGTAAATAATCCTAATCTTGACTCCTAGAGCAGAGAGATGAGACTGGTTATAGTTTATAGTAAGGGGTTGATGTATAATCTTCGTGTTCCCGGGAGCAACAGCTCAATGAGGGACTCGGGGAAAAGAGATTTAGACAACCTGCCAAATATAGAGTTTACGGCTGGAGCAGAAGAAACTCAGGACTTGGGAACTCATAACCTCATGGCTACAGAGTGACGGCCCTTCAGATTCTTCTTCGGACAGTAATGAAATTGTCAACTTTCGGAAAAGGGGGACACAAGGCCTTCACACCATTGTCCTCTGGCTGTCCCTTAGAGAAGTGGAAAAAAGAAAAGGCAGTTGAGGAAGCAGGCTCAGATTCATCATATAAGTTCCGAGACTGGGCATCATCACTAGTAAGCCATGCCGCCATTTCTTAAGAAGGGGATTGAGTCAGGTAGAAACATTCGATTTGGGCAACGGAACTGATCGAATCGGGGCTTTCTCATACTCCCAGCATTGAAGGAATGCCCGAATCAGCACAGTCGGAGCGCGACCAGAAGCAGCGGAAGTCCCCGGCGAGGAGGAAAAAGACTTGAATTTCCCTCAACTCCTCACCAACGGGCTACAGGGGGAGAAGAAGGTCTGAGACAAGCAGTGAATTCAACCCAACTAGGACTGCCAAGGAGCGTAGCCACTCGACCTGCCCTTGATCCTAACCCTCGAAGCGAACCAGATTAAGGAATAAGATGAGCTTTTATTTTTATGGAAGCAGCGGCTATATGTTTTTTTCCAGCACTCGAACGACAAGCAGAAGGAGCAGCTCAATTTATTCTTGATTCCATTCTTCCACTGGCACCGACCTCTATTCAATAGACAGCTATATAATATAAAGAGGATCGGAGCCCATTTCCCCAGTTGACGAGGGACGGGAAGGAAGTCAGCAAGAGCAGCTTCAAGGTCTTCGGCAACGAGTTCAACTGCTGACCCAAGCGGAGATCAAAGAGCTGCATCTCAATCTACGCAATTTTCCGATCTGGGTGGGCTTGAAGTAAAAGAAAGAAGCCCCTACGATGACTCATCGAATTTCCTAGCCTGGGGAGAAAGCTATAAGAAAGAAAGCCAATGAGCTAATGATGACTAGCCTTTGAAGGCCGGGCCAAGGCAAGGAATGCGAGAACAAGGGAGGTCCCACTTGGACTGTATTCAAAAAGCAAGCTCAGATTCATCAGTAACTAGCTGTCGGAGTTAGAAAGACAGTCGGAAATGCTATATGCTTAACACATGCGAGTCGAACCCAAATAACTGGGCGGGGAGCGATAAAACGGAAGTGCGCGCTAGCGCACTCCGGCTTTCGAGCCTACGTTTGCTAGGCATAAGTTTGAGTTCGAGATCGAGACCCAGAAGTAGAGATAGAGGCAAAGGTTGCAGCAGGAGGGAGAGACGGTTCCATACCCGATTTGAGAACTAGGTAACCTAGCATCCTCACCCATTGAACCATAGTACCTAGCTTCCCTTCGCTCACGTCCGAACCTGTCCACGGCAGAGACAGTTGGATAGGTACCCCCCATTGCTTCAGCTAACCAATTGGAATAGGTACAACTGGTAAAGCTACAGCCGCTTCTGCTACTCAATCTACTTGAGCAACTTGAGTGAATACGAGCCCTTGTCCCTGGATACAATGGGGATGGGGATACGAACACTTCCACAGGCAAAGATGGGAAAAAGCTTAGAAAGGTGACCAGGCCCAAGCTACTTAGTAGAGTAGCCTTCCTAGTTGGATTGGCTAGTAACTCGCGCTAGTTGAAGGACTGATGTTATGGACTCCGCTTCAATTGGACCGTAGGCAAGCCTTGGGCCAGGATAGTTTTAGGCATAGTGCAGGTATTTTTAGCCGGGCGAGTGTCGAATCTGACTCTCCGTGCCTTCCTCGACCTGCCCATTCTTTGCAGAAAAAGAGAGCTCATCAGACCTCATTACGTAAAAACACGACCATGAAAAAGGGTCGATCGGAGGATCATCCATACGCCTCTCATCGACTTGCCAGGAAATAGACAAGGATGAATCGGCTGGCAGTAGGGACGGAGCCTTTTGTTTGGTTCGGAGAGTAGATTAAGTGAGTTTGAGCCCTTTGAGTGAGGAGCGAGATTCAGATCTAAACTTTCTTTCTTTTCTTGTGGTCGTAGCGATTGCTTAGTCGGATTAGTCGGCTAAAGGGCCATTTACTTTCTCCTTTCTAATCGCTTTCCCGGCTCAAGTACTCCTTTTGTCTTTGTTCCGTGAGTGAGCTGCTTTACCGAAGCAAAGAATTGCTTTCTCTTTTGCGAGTGAAGTTGCTCGCGTGCGTGGGTGACTTGAGGATGTCAAAGCTCTGTCTCTTCATTCGGTAACCAATCCGTCTAGTCTTTTCAGTCGTCCAGGTAGTGGTCAATCCATCGTAGGTAAAGTGCGAAATGTAGTAGGCCATCCTATCCATCCGCTTTCCATTTCGGACCTCTCTTTCCGGTCTGCTAGCCTTACAAGTCCAAGTCTTCCAGTGGGCGATTACGTACCTACGCTTTCCATTAGCATAAAAAGCTTGCAGTGAAGAGACCACCCAAGGACATTCACGTTAATTCGTTCTTTTCATTTACTATACTCATAAGTTTCAACAAGCGTAACTGAATCATACGTGTCAACGACACAGTGTGAGCGTCCGAGGGTGATTGAAGGACTAAGTCCGAAAGCACTGAATGAGACTCTTGGTAATCGTAGGCTTTAAGGAATACCTGGTATAAAAGAAAGATGAGGAGCCCAGCCCAAGATGGATAAGCTTCAAGTCTCTTTATATAATAAATGAATGATTTGCCGAGCACTCGGATTAGCAAAACATTCTTCTCTGCCTCATGGGGAGCCTCCTGCCCCACTAAATCGGATATTGCTTAACCGCCCCCTCTTACGCTGCTGCTTGTTCCGGTTACCGGAGGTGCAGATTGACAAAGGGCTTGGATTCGCTTCCTTAGTCCTTTTTGATAGGTTTCAAGCGGAGATTGGCCCTCGAGTGCAAAGGCTTGACTGCAAGACCCACCACCCTTTAGTACGCTTGGGGGAGAATTGAAAAAGAAAGAGAGGAAAGAAAATGCCGCTACTGATGCTACGACTGGTCCTTGGCATCCGCCAGTAGGGACCCCGTATCGACCTGGATTGGATGAATAGAAAAGTTCCCTCTATCTGGTGACTGGTGAACGTACTTTGGATATTTTCCCTACTCCTATTGCGTCTTTGATTCATCAATTCCAATCTATGAATTAGGAATCCAATTCGGTATCTTGCGTACGAATTCATGTTGTCAACGAGGATGAGGATATTATGTTTTACCACCCAACTGTATAAAGAAAAAGAAGACTGAAAAGGGAATGCCTTTGAGAGCAGAATGTAGGAACCTAGCTTCCCTTCGTCCTCCACATATATATGTGTTTCTTGTGAAAAGAACTATGAGAATCCAAATTGTCTTAGACAAGAAAAGGCTGGTCGAGAATCCAACTGACAGATGGCAAGATCTTAAGTCTTCGACCTTATCCCAGCGGTTTTCGCATCCCCTGCTATTGAAGTGAAGAAGCTGTGGCACTTGATTAGCTCAATTGACATCTTTTTGAATGCCTATCTGAGATCCGATTTTCAACCCATGAGTAAGCGGAAGAGCAGGCAGCTATGGAATCAGCAGCACATTTGCCGGAAAGAGCTCTCCCTATTGCGCATAGCCCTTTCTTGGGCAAGAGACCAGAACCATTCCCCGCACCTTCCTTTATTGTATTAGCTTTGCAGTCAGAACTTCTTTGCGTATGCAGTTGCCGAATTAGCACTCGCGAATTCAAACCCCTCCTTGATGTGCCGAAAGTTCGAATAGCTTCATCTCTCTCCTTACTTGATTCATAGGATCTTGCAGGGTAACAGTCTATTGACTCCTTTCCTGCTTGTACTCTTACTAAAATGAGGTCACTTCCGGTAAGAAAGAGCGTCCTTCTCAAGCAGCTTTTTCTTTCCTCTGTCTCCTTTGCCCTTCGCACCTTGGAATATAGAATAGAAACTTTTGAATCCCAAATTCCCCTCTTTCATTCATCTCAGATGCACAGTGAATCACGAGACAGGAGCGAAGACCTTTGTTCCCGGATCGTCGGACAAAGAGCTGTTAGCAGGGCTTGTTCACGAATGCCCTGTTATGTTAGAAGGAATCATTGGACAAAAGCGAAGTGGAGCCGCCAATGGGAGCAGAAAGGAGGTTATAGAACTGGATTGTTTAGCAAATCCCATATCACCTAGTACTCGGAGCCCAGAGACCAAGACTCAATTCATAAAAGCTCAAACTTACCCATCCGAACAAGACGCACATATCCCTTTTGGGGTCTGACTAGTGAGCCAGGCAGGAACAAAGCGACGAAAGTCTCCGCAATTGTACTAACGATAGTTCAACATCTCCAAACGGGCAAACTTATGGATTGTGAGCTTTCTCACCATTTCGACATCTCTTTACCATTTCATCGTCGCAATCAGACAAAAGGAGACCCTCGCATAAGACTACTACATGGACCCTATTTAAATGGTACAAGACATTTTCCCGAACCTCGTGCGATTCAATCTATCTGCTTTAGATCAGAAAAAAGCGTATATAACTAGTTAATAAAAGGAACCAGCACTAGTCATCCCATTCTTTTTTTGTTTTAACCCCTACCCTATTGTTGTTTGTTACAGGTGTCCTTGAGTTTCATTCAGGGAATCTGAAAGTAGGGACAGTAAACGCCTTTCTACTAGAATGACCAGAGGCACTACTAGGAATAGGGACAAGGAATGACTCCACTTTTGAAGATTCTTACCGTGGGTTCTGGATCTAATAAGCTGGTCTCCTTTGAAAGCGGGGTTGCCTAAGAAAGCGCCTTTTCCTACTACTTGCCGGTTTTCGTCACCTTTATTTGAGTTGATGAGGTGATCTGATCTCGCCTCTAGGCAGGTCGAAGAGAAGGTTGTTATCACAGTCCTACCGCCGAATACAACAATTAGACTGCTCTGTTAGGAAGTGCTTTCTCCTAGACATTCCCGGGTCGGTCCTTTCGCCTGGCCACCACCCACAGGGGACAAGGCCTTCTTCTCATCAGCGGATTCTCCACTTCTTCGGATTCGGATGTAGATGTGTCTGCTGAAAGCCTAGGTTTACTATTAGATATAGCCCAGAGTAACGGAACAAAATGGAAGATAGAATGGGTTATTGAGGTAAAGGACTTCAACCTCGCTGGGTATGATGAAAAGCTCTAACCAGGATTGTGTTTCCAGGTCGATTGAATCAACATTTCCTTGTGATAGCTGAGAAGCGTTATAAAGACTTTTCGACAAGGGGGGCAAAGGAGTTAAGTACCATTCCATAGCTTGATCAGTAAGGCTCCTTGGGAATAGTCTGATCATCATGAGCCACTTCAGCACATTAGGCGGATGGGCATTTCACGTGCGTAAGGGGATCCCCCTTTTCGCTATGTAGGTTCAACTACTTTTTGATGTGGGCCCCATCATTCCTTCCAAATCTAAGGATCATAGGGTTGAGGACCTCTTTGTCTATTTCCTCTTAATGTTTCGAGCCACTGTCTCTTCAAGCCTTTTTAGCTGTTCCTGGACTTTTGCTAGGTTTACCCTGTTTCTTTTGAAAGAAAGGTTGTTGGCAAAAGCCTGGGTTAGGTGTGAAAGGTCTTCGGTTGCCACCAGCTCTTAAGCACACCCATTGGCATTGACTGCATGGGATCGAAAGACTTCCGGTTTCGTGAACGTGTCCATAACTTTCTCATGGATCTGATCTGATTTGGATGAATACACGGGAAGCCCAGAGACCTCATTTGGCATTGTGCGGCTTCCTTAATTGCACTAGCGCACTCAGGTGAGCAACAAGCCGTTGGTTGAACCAATAGGGGCTCTGGCAGAAGATACCACCAGACACCCAATCCCAGCAGAAGACATGTTAGTAGGACGAATCGGCTGTCTTTGACGTAGGCGAAGGCCATTGCCTCTGATAATTGTACGACTAATTTGTCTTGTGGCGCCCGCTAATCCAATAACGCGATCCGGGGATCTAAGTAGGGTGGCTTTGTTGCCTCTATTTTTATCTATTGTCGAAGGGCAACTTTTCTCGAATCAGCAATGCCACATCTGACTCAATAAAAAGCATTTGAAAAACCTCCCTTCCCCCTTTTGCCAAGGAAAGGCAAGCTATTTTCACATCTTAAAAGGGGTTTTCTTTTTTATTGACCTTCCAAAAGGAAACTGATTAAACCCTTCTTCAGCCATACCAGACTAATTCCGTCTACGTCTAATGAGCCTAGCCTAACGGTTCTAGGGCGAATTCCGTCTATTGCTCCTTACCCTATAGGTTATAGAGACTCTTCCCAGTGCCAAGAACTAGGATAAGAAGGAAAGTCTCCACCCTAGGCTATGATTCCCAGAGAGAAAGAAAGGGTTTCATATAAAGGCTTGGCACCTAGTTATCTTTATTTAAGTCGGCCTTACTCGGGCTAAGTTAAAGCAAAGATAAGTCCTTTAAGCTAAAAGCTGAAGTGATCAACTATAAGATACCACCTTCCCCAATGAAACTTCTTTCCCCGGAGCAGCAACTGAAAGAGAAAAGACCGGGTATGCCTGAAAACATGAAACAACGGATTCGTGAACAACAGATAAGAGATATACCCCAGATACCATTTGAACCAGAGCTGAACCATTGAATTACCCGAGAGTGATTTAACTCCAGAATACCTCGAGTCACTGGCTGCCTAAGAATCAGGTACGGAAGGAAGTGAAGGTGAAGCAGGCTTGCTTGAAGGGCTAGGCTTTCTCTTCTCTCTTCTTTGGCTTGACAATATGACAGAGAGGGGCCCTTGAGCCTGGGCTTTCTTCTTTAAAGCCTTGAGCCGGGTATGAACTCGATTGTTGGTCGGATCTTGCTGGGTATTCCCACTTTGCTTGGATGGCGCCTTTCGCCTTTGATTAGGACTTTTCCGCATTTCATCTCAAAGATGATCTAAGCTAACTAAGCTAAACAGTGCTTTTCTCTTCCTAAACCCAAAGAGAGTAAAGCATTCCAATTTCAGGGCTTAGCTTAGGCCCCTTCCTAATCGAATGCCATGCCCAACCAATGCCGAATCCAAGACCTGGTTCACGCTTGAAAGCCAGAGCTAGATTTGGTTACCTCCTTCCTAAAAGACAAAAGGAATTGAATTGGGGAAAACGCTCAATTTAGACTTGTAAACTTCAGAAAAAGTACTCCTTATTTTTGACTTGACTGGTGATGTGGACAAATAGGCATCCCTTGAATCTAGTGCTATTTACTCAGCGATAAAATGGAAGTGCGCGCTAGCGCACTCCGGCTTTCGAGCCTACGTTTGCTGTCTTTGCGATAGGTGTGGGACTTTCTATTGCTATTGACTATTGAATAGTGAATAGTGAATAGGCTGCTCGAAGGGCAAGGGCTTCTTTTATTTGACAGAAGGTATTGTGCTAAAGGAAAGGAAAAGGAACTGACATGACATATAAAAGCATAGTAGACGAATAGGAACATAATCCCCTGCACATGAAAAAGGGCTCAGAAGAGCTTGAAGAGACAGTGGCTCGAATGGCTTGTTTGCAGGTTTGACATTCTCTTTAGCAAAGAAGAAAGCACTACTTCATGGGAAGTTTCCAAAGGTCAGTCCAACGAAGGTAAGGAAGTTCACTCGTTAGGGCTATGCCGAGAAAAAACATGAATTGTTTCATGAATTCCAGAGTCAGAATGCTTTTTGAAGCACAAGCCAAACCAGTTCCTCTAGAGGAGTCCCGTAAAGAGATTGACTAGGGTAGGGCCATTGTTCCCGTTCGCTACTCCAGCTCGTTGAGGAGATTCCTGCCTACAGTCTCACTTTCTTTCACTGAACACAAAACGGGCATTCTAAAGATGTTTCCATCTTCAACATTGATGGAGCCATTCATAGCTGTAACTACTACAACTCGAAAGCGGTAACTACAGCTAACAACGTTCACTGTGGATAGGCGTTAAGCTCCGGCACCCATTGATTTTGCACCTTCTAACATCTCGAGTTGAGAATTCTCGTCACGCTTTTTTTTTCATTCACGATGTATTCCTTGTCGATTCTTCCCCTCGTTCCTTTTCCTTGGGCCTTGTACTTACCAGAGTAGAGACTCCGCCTAGGGAGTTGCTCATCTAGATTCTATCTCTTTCACCGAAACCAAGGTAAACCGAAAGCCAGACATAGAACTCCGTTAACAGGATCCACTACTTCTTTATCTATGCTATGATACCAGCAAATGAAATCAACTTGAGCAAGAAGACGACTCCTGACCACGGACTGACTCTTATAGCACCAACAGCTAGCTCGCTGTCACTTGGTATCGGTCCTAAATGAATCATTTGCCCTTCGACGGGAACTCCTACTACTTCTAGTTAGTCTACCTACATCATTCTTTCTTTAATAAGTAAATTTCCCACATAAGAGCAGTACTAGACTCCGCTCTGATTCTGCTTCCGGTACACAAGTAAGGGAATAGCTATCCAGCACGCCAGCCATAACTGACCTCCTGCTACACCTACTCGTCCTCACCAGATGCCATGTACAGAGATCTACCTTGCCGGGTCTTTTTTCCTCCGCTGGTAGCCGCTTAGTCCTCTATCCCTTGTTTACTGTACATTGAGTCCTAACCAGACCATGTGTACGTCTAGACAAAGAGATTATCTTTCTCGTGGAGAGCTACTTTTCTTTTGTATTATCTTTCTTTTTTTTTTAATATCTAAGGATGAGAAGTCTCAGATCAAAGATCAAGACCACAAAAGGAAAAGGACTGCTTAAGGCATGAGTTCGGATGGAAAGCCTTCTCAGGCAGGTGGCCTAGCTAACTAACATAAGCTATCCATCAGAAAGAGCTGCATTCCATTGCAGAATTGTCCGGGTTAAAGATCTTGAATCGAAAGCGGACATGCTAAAGAGTTCACACGTGGGGCGACAAAGTACAGGCCAAAGAACAAGAGATTTCATGAACAGAATGCGCATTGCATTGGCTGTTAGTTCTATAAAACAGTCTGAGATCGATTTGTCCAAGAGTCTTTACTTTACGAACACTGATTTCTGGATGGAACGTTGGTTCAGATCTAAATCCCGCCGCAGAGGTTGTGTTTTCTACCTCTCGAACACATACATGCCAAGCTCATTGATTGGATGAATAGGACTCCTAGTTCACACTTCCATTTTAGGTCCGACCTTACCTTTTTTATGAAATGATGAATTCGGTTGGGCATCGGAATATGCTTTTGCCCTGGCGCCTGACTTGCTTGCTCATCATCCTTTGACTTTTAGTCAAATAAATTGCGGGACGGGAAAAGAGAGATCTAACTCCGCACCAATATGTCGTTTTTTGTGTTTTTCCAGCTATGTGAAAAAGTCTTCCTCTACCCTACATACCTCCATGGTACTGACAGCGCCAGTCGCTAATTATTTTGCATTTAAACTGAAACTCTTCATCTCTCTCCCTTACTTACTATCAACCTTGTTCTTTCGTGGGAACTCTGACATTTCATTCTCTAACGGTACCACCACTTACAATCTACTCTAAAAATGGTTGCTTCGCTTCTTCTTATCTCTTGCCTTTTCTTTTTCTTTGACTTCAACAATCGAAATCAGTCTGTTGGTTGGTAGCGGGTGTCATGTTATAAACAAATGGCACATTTTCCTCAATAGCCACATATTAAAAGGGCTCGTCCTAACCCAGGATCAAAGAGAGACAAGGGGAGTTCGTTTGCATTAACCTATTGACTATCCCCCAATCTCCGATCTACGAATAAAAGGGAGCCTTGTAACCGTAACCTTGGAAGAATCCCTGTCTAGCGCTTTTGTAAAAGGAGTCTTTCTCCCGTCTCAGTTACAGATCTTGGCAGTCCCCGATTCCGCTCTTCACATAAAGGTCAGGGCCACTCCACGTCAGTCTCTGTCGTCGGTTTCGGATCAGCGTGACCTTGGTCATAAACCATGAAGCCTAAGTTGGAGATGGAGCCTACGCCTAGGACGAACTCAGTTCTCTCCTTGAATTCTTGTATAGGGCGAGCTACTCCATCCCTCACGCTTCGGGGCTGAGCTGACGCTTGTTTGTTTATTGGGATCATTCTCCCTGAACTGTCAAGAGCAGGTGATGCAAAGAACCTGACTAACTTTCGAACAAAGACATCCAGTTTGATTACGAGTTCGGGCTTACAGGTGGGGGCGGCTACTCACTAACCGGAGTACTGCCATGATGATGTTATTTTCTCTCTCCGCGGGTCTTGAGGAGAGAAAGGAACTACTGAACCAAGTAAACCGGCCTCAACGAGTCATGAGGGACTACAAAATGTTGGGGAACACTCTCATTTTTCATTGAAATTGAAGGTCGATCTCTTTTCGAACCAATCTCAAAGCACGCGACTCAAGGAAGCGGACGACTCTGATCTTAAGACAAGAGACAATCGCCTTAAGGGCTTTACTCTTTCTATTGAAAGACTCGAGAGTCGTTGGGTTCAGTCAGGGGAAAGCTTTCCTAATCACTCTGAGTCTGAGCGGTCGTTGGTTCAACAAAAAGCTTTTTAAAAGACCAAGCACATATAGGCTTATAGGCTGAGTTGGAGTGAGATCAGGCATGTTTTACTGTGAATTACTTTGAGGGGTTATCGCCCGCCTGCCGGCCCGCTCTGAAGTGCCTCGACGCGCCGCAGCCACGACTTTGACTCCTTTTATGCAATTATGAACTCCACGGAACTTTCTCGATGCCAACGCAACTTATCCTTTTGGAGCTGACGTAACAAACTACGCGAGCCTCCTAACGAAGCCAACATCAATCCTATCCGAATAACAAAAAGAAAAGGCAGTTTCATTATGGTGGTATACCAGCCGCCTGTTCTTGAACTTCCAGTTCCAATCGAAGCATATAGATCCGTAAATAGATTTGTATGTATAGCCACTTCAGTCGTGCTCGTCGTTTCTCGAAAGTATCTTTTTTCTGGGAACATGGTCAACCATAAATTCTTATGTTTGCGATTCTTCATCCACCGATGCAGAAAATGCTCAAGTTTTCCATTCTCATATGAGGCCGGAAATTTGCTTATTGGCAACAGGTCGGCACGAAGTGATTCATCATGCTCAAACATGAGCCGATCGCTCGTTAGGGACGGTTTATAGATCATCAAATTCCCACAAATGGAATGAGAAGTGGGTCCATGTAAATGATCGAGACCTCGCAAACAACAACGCTCCTTCCCCATATGGAGTTCGGAACCCAAAGGCAATCGTTGAGTGAACTGTATCTTCTTTGTCTTAGTTGACCTAAGCCGCACCATTACTGCTGGGGTGGGGCTCGGCCTCCGAACCGTACGTGAGACGAGTTTCTGCCTCATACAGCTCGGGCCGAAGACCGGGGGAAGTTTTGGAGAGATGGGGAGACCCAGCAGCTGAACTTGATTCCTCCCAAAAAAGGGCGGGGGATCAGCTTGCTTCTGAAACAATCCCCCAACAAACGAAGGAAGGGGAACTTCGCCGTCTTTCTATTCCATTCCTTCCGGGTCCGGGATAGGCGGCTCAGACTAATCGAATATCTCAGAAGTAGTCGTCTGACCAATTTGCTCGGACACCAGACTGCTCCCGCCCAGCCACATTTCATTATCGCCCTAAATGGAATGGCTCTCTGATTAGGCTGCGCCCCGACCGAGTTCCCACGTCCGCTCTTTATCCGCCGCAACCCAAGAAGTGGGCTTACAACATGAGTGAGGGCCGTCCCTTCATTATCGACTGACCCAAGCTTGTGTAGCTTCTTCAAGAATCTATCTAAGAAGAACAACGGCGCATCCGTTTGATTGCCGGAACTGGCCCGGGGCCGGCTTTTTGGGAAGTCCGTTCCCACCGCGCTCACGGCCCGGCTGGCCTGCCAGCGGTAGTGGGAATTCTCCCCGTTCCCTGGTCAAAGACTTGGTTGGATGTGGGATCTACTCCACGAGGAGCGGTACGGACGTAGATGATATCATCACGACCTCTCTTTCGTACCGCTAGGGATGCTTAACGCCACTTTCGCCAACTGGCGTTACCTGCGCTTTTCGTGTCTCTCAGTGTGGTCAGCACGGGTGTTTCCGAGCAGCGAAGCTTACCCCATTCGCATTAGTTCATCCAAAGTTCCTGAACCTTAGCACGAATTCTTGAAGAAGCCATCTTCCTATCAAGGTTAAGGAGTCAACTGAGCATCTCAGCGGCGGGATTGAAGACCCGGATCGAATCAGAGTTCACGCCGCCCGCCCTGAACAAAGAGGAGGCGTGGGCCACAGGTCGCACATAAGCCGCCGGGTCGCACGACAGAAGAACACCCAACATACAGATGCACACTCCTCCATGTGAAATCTTCATCTTCATTTGAGCTTTTGGTAGTAGTCGTGACCAACAGCCCTCAGCTGTCGGCTCGTTGGTAGGCGAGAACTTCAAGCCCGATTTCTGGTGGCACACCCTCCACACAAGCACCGCCCGACGAAGGGGGAAAGCTAAAGGCCCAAAACCTTCGAACCTTATTCGAAATCGAAATGGAGGTGCCCCAGGCACCTCATCTTGTCATTTCGTCGTTGCTCATTCCCGTTAGGCCGAAGTGCTTGGCCTTTCCTTCTCCGCGCCCGCTCACGCTTCGCTGACCTCTCGCGTGGTAAAGAGAAGAAAGTACGAAAGAATAGTAAACAGAGCACACCGCAGAAAGATTCGAAATAGGAGAAGTCCCCTTGGATTCGAGAAGAAGGAAATGAAGAACGGGAACGAAACGAAAGAGGCCTTTCTAGCTCGAGTTCGGGTGAGCTTCTCCCAATTATGTCTGGTAATAGAATAGGGCGGCTTGCTCTGACCAAGACTCCACTTTTTGCTTCGTCTATTGAGCGTATGAATTTCCTGGAATGTAGAAGACCAAAAGAGGAAAATGACGAGATAGGAATAGAATTAGAGTACCATTGAAAGAAGGGGCACCTATGGGAACCATCTCTACTGACAAACCATTTCAAGAGTACGGGTGCTGCCGTGCCACGAAGCACGACCATGGAAGTAATGAAAAAGACAAAGTTATGTAGTTGGACCATCTGCTCTATCCGTTCGAGTTTCGCTTCTATATAGAAGGTGAGACGCTCAAATGAAAGTGTTCGCAACGCATACCGAAAGGAGACCAATGAAGCCGACCATGAATGACGAGTTCGAACTCAATATCTTATGAATTATTAAAAAAATCAAAGCAAACTATCGATTCAATTGGATAGCCAGTCCACCTAGGTCAGAGTCACGTCGACGGTATCCGAGAGGGAGGCATCCTCTGGTAAGGAGAAGATCAAGGCTTGAAGGGGTTTTGCTTCACCAAGTCGCCAACCCACGTAGGGAGGGTGCTTCCGGTCCGGTCGGGCGTAAGCGGAGTGGAGTCAACATGCGGAGAATCGTCAGAAGATTCGGCTTAAGCGGTTCCCTTCGTCACCTTGAGCATAGAAAGAAGATCCTCATCAGTCCTGCTTGCTCCATCTAGGACCGCTCCTTACTCTTCAGTCGAGCTGCATTCATTCTCCTCTTCTCGTTAGATAGATGGGGGATAGGAAGTCTGAAGCTTTATCAGGCACCTTCCATAGCTTCTTCCAATGAGATGGAGTCTAGGTTGGCCTTTCGAAAGATCGGATTTCACCAACCCAACGACCACTACCAGGGATTCCGAGATCCGCTCTCAGATCGCATTAAGATTCTCAAACGGAATGAAAGCAGGAGATTCATGAGCTATAGTACTGCAAACAAATCTCGTGACGGCGATCAAACAGCATGAGCTACGTCTATTGACGAGACGTCCTGACCCCCTCAACCGAATCAAGGCTCCGCTCCGGTCCACAACATACTAAAAAGTGTTGCCAACGCCCGTTAAGTTTGATTGCCATCTTTCCCCCTTGTATACTTGTTGCTCCGGTACTAAAGAAAGAAGGTCTTTTCATCTGAAGCCTTTCCCTCGTTCGTTCAGTCGCTAGTTCTTGTCCCCTGAACACAATTCCAATTTATCTTTCTATTTGAATCTTTCTCCAGCATGACTTTCTTGGAAGCGGGTATGGTTAACTTTTATATACAATTCGACATTCTGCTGCCCTTCGGTTTCGTACTTTTTCATTTCCTTTCTAGTTTTGCGCACTAATTACTTCGGAATGTTGTATGGTTTCTCGCACAGGCTTCTGCCCCTCGGTTGAGGGGGGTGAGCCTTGGGAAGGAGGCCTTCAGGCCGCTTTCAAGCGAGTAACCGGATCCTTACCTATCTTGCTCAGCGGGACTTTCATTTACATCCGATCCTTTATCTCTTTCATATGAGACTTCTCTAACTCTGACTTTCTGCTAGAGAATAGGAATTAGGTCTGCAAACCTGAAACGGGAGCTAGTGACTTAAATCTCATCGGAGAAAGACCAGGAAGAAAGCGAGCGAGTCAGCATAAAGCATAGTGAGAGAGGAAGGAAAGAAGGGTAGATACCGCAAGGGAAGGGGAGCTACACGTTTGCCTAAACGCCCTATCGCTGTCTCAGGCACTTTTTTTCCGATGCCATATAAAGATAGAAAGGTGCTCCATAGTAAATGAATAGTCAATATGCCCTAAGGGATAGGAATGGAGGGAAATCTAGACTGCTCGCTCGTGTCTTACTCGTTTCGTAGCCCACTTTTGTTAAGACAAAAGAGTTGTTTTCCAGGATTCCCCAGGTCTTTCATACCAGTTAAACCTAAGGCCTATTTCTTACATGGTAAGGCATCTTCTTCATAATCGTCCCGTAGATAAATGGTTTCCGTGAGGGATAGAAGGTATTAGGGAAAGCGAGCTCTCATTCAAGGGCTGGTGCGAGGCAGGAAGCTACGATATATTTATTTTCATTTTTGTATATGGGCTTCGACATTGCTGCAAACCGATGATTGTAATCGGCATCGGTTGTAGTTCGAACTAGCTTTCACGCGGCACTCAGCTTCCATTGACCTTTTTCATTGTCTCCGTTCAGCACGAACGGAGCACCCTTTGATAGTCTCCAAACCTTTCTTGTGAAAGTTGTGCACCCTCACCTCAGGTGTGGAAACTTACTGGCTTCGGTCGAATACCCGTAGTGATAGAAAAAGGAAGGAAAAGGAAAAACCTTCCTATTCGTTAGTGGCATTCCTCTTTTTTCTTTCAGTTCTAGTCGCATCTTCGGACCTCTTCCTAAAGTTAAGGTCGAGCTAGTAATTACTGCTCCTACTAAAGGATTCAACAACTAGGGGCAACCCCATTGTTAGCTCCGTCCCTTCGATCCTAATACTGAGCTGCCTAGCTCCAAGTGAACCCTTATTAGTCCTAATGCTCCCGCACCTGTACTCCCATCAAAAGGTTCTGCCCTTGGTCTTCCCGGACCGGTGAGAATACGTCTTTACCTAAGAAAGTAATAAGCAGTGTGGACACAGAAGAAGGATGAAGAGAGGCTAAACTTTAAGCCAGGGAAGGATGCGAACAAAGATAGAGTAATTATAAAGTAACTCTATGAGCAATTAATCGACTAATTTATTTTACCAAAGAATTTCAAGAGCAAAGGCTGAGGAGTGAGGAGTGTATATCGATATTTTCCATTTTAAAAAACTACATCCTAACTCTTCCTAAGCGGAGTCGACTTCTTCCCTAAACTGAATTTGAATTACTAGTTCCAAAGAAGAGATTAATGCCCCTCAGGCCCGTATACCCTTTCTTTGTGTAATATCATTAGTCAACAAGCTACGTTTGTGAATCTCTCTTAGACTTGAGCTCCAATACCTGCCTGGGATTGAAGACCTATATATAAGGGGCATCTCATTCTCTATCACGGTTGGTTCTATCTACCTATCTCCTCAATCTCCCACTTCTGCTTGCACTTATTAGTATCAACTTAGAGCCCAGTCGGGAGTTCCTAACCCATTTTGAAGAGCACCATCTGATTGTAAGTTCATGGGTGCTACTAAGTACTATAAATATAGCCTATATTCTATTATAGAAGGACGACACGCTCTATATCTACTTGATTAACTTCGAGATTGACATCAAGCAGACTGAGGCAAGATTCTATCTATTCAAAGCGAGAACTCATTAAGACTAGATAGTTTATTTACTGTATTCCATCTCTTGGTAAGTAGCTTACTTCTCGATTAACTGCAAAACTAGCTACCTAGCTCAAGGAAGAAGGAACTCGTTGGATACCAAACTCCTAGCTGCCCGTTAAGCGTATTCCTTTTTCTTATCACTACGGTGTGGTTAGAGTAAAGATCATTCTGCTCCCCCAAGATGAAAGAAAGCAGCAGGAACTCCCCCGTAAATGATCAGAGGGGGGAGTTAAAAGTAGCAGTAGTTTAAGAATGTAGCTGACTAACAGCGAATTAATGGCAATCTAGGCGTGGATCGAGATGGAGTCCATGTTCGAGCGCATGCATTAAAGCCAGAAGCAAAGGTAGAGTGCGGGTTCACCCGTTGATTCAAACCAATAGTTGACTGCATACCCAGTTGTCCTCGTTTACTTGATGAAGTTGGAGCTCAAAGCTTGTTTCAACATCCGAGGCAATTCGAGTATCCGAGCTCGCAGCAGAGCCTGTGGCAAAGGCAGACTTCTTGGTAAAATTTCCAGTTTCAGTTAGGTAAAGGTTGGGAGCAAGATGCAGCAAGCATAGTAGGTAGCTAGAGCATAGGCAGAGGATAGGCATTAAAATGAGCTATTCCGCTATTCCTATTCCCGAAATGAATTTATTGGATAACTTTCCCCAAGGAGTTAACACGATAGACCCAATTCATGTTCCTCATTCAAGATGAAGGGGGGATGAGATCTTTTGGCGGGTTAGTGGGGTCCTTGCTAAGATTCCATCTTCACTTAGCTTCAAGCTATCAAAGCCGGGAATAGGGAACTCTAAGTGCTCACTTATAGTGAAGTGGGGAAATCCAGTGCGATAGATGGCATTTCTAGTGAACCCAGGAAAGCCAAGACTAGCTCATTCACCAGAATTTGGTTGAGCAGCGGTAGGGCAGCCCAGTCTCAGTCCCGCCTATGGTCTACTCAAAGGTTGAAGGAAGAGAAGAAAGTGAATAAAGAGTTCTCGCCCAGTCAAGTTTGAATAAAGAATCTAAATAGAAGGAACCGGGGTGAACTAAAGAGCGTAACCTGGGTTACAAGGTATAGCTATAAATAAGCTTCGTAGGAGTCAAGGTTCGACGCTGAATT
>JAREIK010007341.1:0-35702 GCA_029783825.1 Sapria himalayana | reverse complement strand
ATACATCTATGCTAGATTTGCCAAAGAAGGATACCTAACCTCATTTACCTTCCACTAGTTTAGAAGATCAAAATCAATTCTATTTTTCAAGTTTGTCCTCCAAGTACCTATCCAACTCTCCAAAGCTGCAACTTCTTGTTCTTTGTCCAATTCAACATAAAAAATAATCAACATAAGTATCACTACATCAAAGAAATCATCATTTTCTTCATATAGTAGAAAGAAATCATCTTCGTTTGATCATCTTCATTTAAATCTTTATAATCACCAATCATCTCATTAAGGCATTTATAACCGTTTTCACCAATTTTTAGCCAATTCCTCTCCATAATGCTAAGTATAACTTAACCTTGAGATATTGAGCTTATATCTAGGATCCAACACTACCACTACAAAAAGCATAATATTGTCAATTGAAGAGAACCCCAATATTTGTTGAATTTATGCCTCATTTTCATACCCATTTCAGAAACCATTGTATCTCTACTGTATTCACAAAGCTCAAATTATATTCGAAATTCGAATAATCTCAGGAAAATAAACACTAGAGGTAGAATATTATGAACCAGAAAATTTACAAGTTACCTCATAAAAATTTTCAATAAACGAGCCAAAATTTTGGCGTTTGTTCAGTCTATCTCAGTTGAAACGTTTGAACCAAACTTTTTCAAAAACCTTTTGTCTTTGTCCTCCAACTTATCAAATTCTTTTTGAAATTTTATGTCAGTTTTTAGCATCAATTAATTTGAATTCCATTTTGTAGGACAATCTAATTGCAATGAAGATTCATATGTCAAGTTTGCTTCTTCAACACATAACTTAAACATATCTAATCTTTTAGGACTGCTCCTCACATATTTCACCACACCTCTAATTTTTCGAATAGCACCCTCAACTACTGCAATGCCATCTCTGATAATTAAATTTAGGATATGAGCATAACATCTCATATGAAAATGCTCACCTTTCAAAGGTACAACACTTTTCTTCACAAGCCTTTTTTTCAATTGTTCAACTGCAACATCATTATTTGATGCATTGTCAACAGTAATGCACATCAACTTTCTCAAACCCCATTCAGTCATGCATATCTCAATAGCATTTTAATATTAACACCAGAAGAACTTTTAATTATACAAAAGTTCAAAAGCCTTTTATGCATATTCCCATTGAGAATCAATTAAATGAACAATAAGACATAATATAAAACAAATTTTGAATGCTAGTCAAGTGTCGGTAGTCAATGAAACTCTACAACAATGAGATGATATGCTATAAATAATTCTTCTTTTCCTTCACAAATAAGAAAAATAATCCCTGAGTGTAGAGTGCCTAAATGGAATTTTCAATTGAGGCACACTAACTTCACAAAACTCCTTGAACTCATCCCTCTCAACAAAACAAAAAGGAAATTCATCTTTTATGATCATTTTCACCAAAGCCTCCCTAACTAGTTGTTGATCAAAATGCCAACAAGTTAATTTGTTATCCTCTGAACTATTACCTTTAGTGAAACTCAACAAAGATTGTGACTTGTCTTTACCTTTGTGAGCTTCTATTAATTCTTTTTTTGTGTGGAAATTTACTACAAGTCTATCTAAGGTATTTCCAAAAATCGGAAGTACCTTGATCACGTTTCGCCAAATATTCATTCCTTCACCATATACAAGCTGCCCTACCAGTTTCATTTCCCTCTGAATCAACTAATATCTCATAAGTTTCCCATATAGTAGACTTATACTTTTTATGAGCTTGAGGTTCAGATGTACCTTGACTTTCATTTAGAATTGGAATTAAACAACCTACCATAACAATAGGAGGGTTCGTGAAAGGATGATGATTGGATTTACTAGTACTTTGATCATTTGAGATGTGATCATCTTCAATTTATTGTATTTTTCATTTACCATTGGATTGTGCCATCTACATTGCCAATAATTAATATGATATGTTAAGCATGAATACATATAAATATTTCAAACAAGCAAGCTCTACAAAACTGACTGTAACACATTCAGCCCACCCATTCAGCCCAACCACAACACCACAATCAATACTCAACAAAACTGACTGAGACACATAATAATAATAATTAATGACTCAATAAATGTCAGAAAAACAAACCAAAAGGCTGGTGGCATCTGAGATACGGTGGAGGCAACAAGAATTGTGACGGACAAGGGCTAGACCTAACTTAACACGGCTGGGATGGTGTGAGGTGGCCTGTAACTAATCGGAACAGCAATAGGTGCGTCGGAATTGGATGGGGAGTAGCAGTATTGGTTACATCTTCATGTTATATATATATCAGTTTTTTAGGACGGGACGATTCTCGGGATTGATATTGCTTAAGATCCGGAACCGTCCCAAAAGAAAAAATACATGATAGAATGTGACGGGAAAAGTCAAAGTCAACGGATTTTTCTCAGTCCCGATTCTTTCGGGACAATACTTCGGGTTGGGTCGCGAATCTTCGAGTCCCGTGAGCAGCCCTACTAAATGCATATAAAGTTATATCGATAAACTCTAAAATCCCGTAATGCCTAAATACACGAACCATTAAATTGCTAAATACTACTTAATAATTAATAAATCTAATTTTTATTGCTATTTATTATATTTTTAAATATTCATTTTAATTATTTATTAGTGTATCTATTTAGAATATCTATTACAAAATAAAATTATGAGTGGGACAAATAAAATTTAAATAATATATTATTTATCTAATAAAAATATATGCTTATAAAAGAAGTATAAATTTAAAAATTAAAAATTTTTATCAAGTAATATAAGTTACTTTAATTTTGAATAAATTTGGGTCTTGTAAATATTTTTAATTAATATCTATCTTAATATTAATAGTTTATAAATTAAATTTTTGATCATAATTATAATATCTATCAATAAAATTATTTATATTAAATTTATATGATATATAATTTTTAATATTATTTTAACAAAATATTGTATTAAAATTTCAAAAAATTTTAAATATCATTATATTTTCAAAAGTTATAACCTATAAAAATGATAAAAAATTATAAAATTTTTTTTTGTTATTTTATTTTTTTAAATAAAACCTATAAACCAGTAAAAGCCTAAAACATAAATTGCTAAACTCCTAACGGCAAAACCTCTAAATACTTAAATCATTAAACTAGTATACATTAATAATAAATCATAAATCTCATTTTAAATTTTATTCTGTATAATTTTAAATTTTTATTATAATTATTTATCAATTTATTTTATAGAAATATAAATTAGAAAATAAATTATTAGTGAGACAAATCTAATTTAAATTAAACCGGTATCCTGAATAATAAATATTAAATCTCATTTTTTTTTCATTATGAATTTAAATATTCATTTTAATTATTTATTTGTTTATTTATATATAAATATTAATTACAAAATAAATTGAGTTAGACAAATATAATTTATATAAATTATTTTTCATCAAAAAATTATTGATAGACTTTTTAAAAGAAAAAAAAATTTAAACAAAAAATTATTATATAGTAATATATTTTGCTTTTCTTCTGAATCATTTTAGGTTTTGTAATTATATTTTAATTGATATCTTTCTTATTATTAATAGATTATTAATTTATTTTTTGATCATTATTTGAATATTTATCAATAAAATTATTTATATTGAATTTATATGATATATAAATATAATGATTATTATAACTAAATATTGTATTCACAATTAAAAAAAATTAAAAATTATTATATTTTCAAAGGTTATAACCATTGAAAATATCAAAAAATTACAAATTATATTTTATAATTTTATTGTTTAAATAAAACCTATAAACCACTAAATGTCTAAAAACATAAATTACTAAACTCCTAAATGACAAAACCTCGAAATACTTAAACCATTAAACAGGTGTACATTAATAAAAAATCATAAATCTCAATTTAATTTTTATTTAGTATAATTTTAAATTTTTATTTTAATTATTTATCAGTTTATTTTTATAGAAATATTAATTACAAAATAAATTATTAGTGAGATAGATCTAATTTAAATAATAATTTTTCATCAAAAAAAATATATATCCTTATAAAATGAGGCAAAATTTTAAAAACAAAAATTAATTATTTAGTAATATATTTTATTTTTATTTTGAATCATTTAGATATTACAAATTTATTTTAATTTATATCATTCATATTAATAATAGTTTATTAATTTTTTATTGATCATTATTATAATATCTATTAATAAAATTATTTATATTGAGTTTACATTATATATAATTATTAAAATTATAATTACTGAATATTATATGCACATTTAAAAAAAATTAAAAATTATTATAATTTTAAAAGGTTATAACCTTCAAAAATTAAAAAAAATCAAAAAATTAAATTTTTTATCTTTTCATTCTTTAAATAAAAACTATGAATCACTAAAGGTCTAAACACTTAAATCACTAAACCCCAAAACCCCTAAATACTTAACCCATTAAACTAGTATATCCTGAATAATAAATAATAAATCTTTATTTTATTTGCATTCATTATAATTTTAAATATTCATTTTAATTATTTATTAGTTTATTTTATAGAATTATAAATTAAAAATTAATTATGAGGAGACAAATATAATTTAAATAAATTACTTTTAATAACACAAAATATAAACTTATAAAAAGAAATAAAACATCAAAGAAAGTATTATTTTGTAATATATTTTACTTTGATTTTGAATAAATTTTCGTTTTGCAAATATATTTAAAATAATATCTATCTTATTAATAATAGTTTATTAATTTATTTTTTGATCATTAATATAATATATTTCAATATAATTGTTTATATTGAATTTACATGATATATAATTTTTATGATTATCATAACTAAATATAGTATTCACATATAAAAATATTTAAAATTTGTTATATTTTCAAAGTTTATAACCATCAAAAATTACAAAAAATAACAAAAATAAATTTTTTGTTATAGCATTGTTTAAATAAAACTTATAAACGATTATATGCCTAAATACATAAATATCTAAACTCCTAAACCCTGAAGCCCCTAAATACTTAAACCTTTAAACAAGTAAACCTTAAATATAATTTAAATAATTTATAGAAATATTAATTTCAAAATAAATTATAAGTGATACAAATATAATTTAAATAATATATTTTTCATCATAAAAACATATAAGCTTATAAAATGTTGCAGAAACTAAAAAAAATTATTATTTAGTAATAAATTTTACTTTGATTTTGAATCATTTAGGTTTTTAATTATATTTAAATTTTTATCTATCATATTAATAATAGTTTATTAATTTATTTTTTGATAATTGATATAATATCTATCAATAAAATTGTTTATATTTAGTTTATATTATATATAGTTATAATATTTATTATTACTAAATATTGTATTCACATTTTTAAAAAATTTTAAAATTATTATATTTTCAAATGTTATAACCTTTAAAAATTTGAAAAAATATCAAAAATAAATTTTTTATTATTTCATTGTTAGAATAAAACCTATAAACCATTAAATGCCTAAATACTTAGATCAATACCTTCTAAATCTCGAAAACCCTAAATAGATAAATTTTTTAGACATGTATATCTTAAATAATAAATAATAAATAATAAATCTCATTTTTAATTTTTTCATTATACTTTTAAATATTCATTTTAATCATTTATTTGTTTATTTTTATATAAATATTAATTACGAAATAAATTTTAAGTTACACGAATATAATTTATATAAATTATTTTTCAACAAAAAATATAGATAAATTAATAAAAGAAGAAAAAAATTTAAAACAAAAAAATATTATATAGTAATATATTTTGCTTTGTTTCTGAATCATTTTAGGTTTTGTAATTATATTTTAATTGATATCTAACTTATTAATAATAGATTATTAATTTATTTTTTGATCATTATTAGAATATTTTTCAATAAAAATGTTTATATTGAATTTATATGATATATAAATTAAATAATTATCATAACTAAATATTGTATTCACATTTGAAAAAAGTTTTAAAATTTTATATTTTCAAAGATTATAACCTTTGAACATGTGAAAAAATAAAAAAAATATTTTTTTTGTTTTTCATTTTTTAAATATAACCTATAAATCACTAAATGCCCAAACACGTAAATCACTAAACTACAAAATCCCGATACCCCTATATAGATAATCATTTAACCCTGTATACCCTAAATAATAATTAATAAATCTCATTTTTATTTGTTTTCTTTATAATTTAAAAAATTCATTTTGATTGTTAAGTTATATATATTAATTATAAAATAAATTATTAGTTAAAAATATAATTTATAAAAATTATTTTTCATCAAAAAATAGTTAAGCTTATAAAAAGAATAAAAATTTAAAAACAAATAATTATTATTAAGTAATATATTTTGTTTTGCTTTTGAATCATTTTAGGTTTTGATATTATATTTTCAGTAATATCAATCTTATTCATAATAGATTTTTAATTTATTTTTTGATAATTATTAGAATATCTATGAATAAAATTGTTTATATTGAATTTATTTGATATATAATTATTATGATTATTATAAATAAATATTGTATTCACTTTTGAAAAAATTTAAAAATTATTATATTTTCAAAGGATTAATCTTAAAAAATGAGAAAGAATACAAAAAATAAATTTTTTGTTATTTCTTTTTTAAATAAAACCTATAGACCACTAAATGTTTACTTACTTAAAACAGTAGTTCATAAAACCCGAAACCCCTAAATACATAAACCGTATAATAGCTGTATACTACTTAATAAATAATAAATCTCATTTTTAATTCTATTTATTATAATTTTAAATATTCATTTTAATTATTTATATTTTAATTTTTAGAAAAATTAATTACAAAATAAATTTCGAGTGAGACAAATATCATTAAAATAATTTATTTTTAATCATAAGAAAATATAAGCTTATAAAAAGTTGGAAAAATTTAAAAATTAAATATTATTATTTAGTAATATATTTTTATGTTATTTTGAATCATTTTGTGTAATGTAAATATATTTTAATTAATATTTATATTATTAATAATAATTTATAAATTTAATTTTTGATCATTATTATAATATCCATCATTAAAATTATTTATATTGAATTTATATGATATATAATTAATAAGATTAATATAATTATACATGGTATTCACATTTCAAAAGATTTTAAAAATAATTTTATTTTTAAAGTTATAACCTTTGAAAATCTAAAAAAAATCAAAAAAAAATTTTATTTTTATTATATAAATAAAACCTATATAGCACTAAAAGCCTAAAAACATAATTTGCTAAACTCCTAAATGACAAAACCCCTAAATAATTGATCCATTAAACCGGTATACCATATATAATTGTTGGGAAATTATGCTTCAACGGTAGTGAGATTGAAATATAGAAACACAGAAATAACATAAAACAAGCAATATATATATCACAATTCCGCAACCATCAATGATAGAATCAAAAAAAGAGAAATAAATACCGAAAATAATGTGGTTCGCTAGTCGCTCAGTATGACTAGCTAAATCCACCAGAAAATGCTTATGCATTATAGATTAAAGCAACAGAAATGTCTTACAGTATGTAGCACACAGAATAGTCGGGATAAATCGCATATAGAGAAGAGAGAGAGAGGATGAACATTTCTACGTGTCCAAAAACAGCCACCCAAAAATAAAATTACAAAACATTTTATATTAAAATTTCTCTCGGTTCATTTAAGGGGAGTGGGTCGAATCATGAGACGGGTCAGGCTCTACTCCAATTTTGGACAGCTGTCTAGTTAGTGAGACCTCTGTTATTGTGCTACTGCTGCATCCCCGGCCTCATAATATTTTCTTTCCTACACTTACATGAAACTATTAAAAAAGAAAAAATATTTGGTTATACAAATAGATTATAAAAAAATAAATTGAATATACAGCAATAATAAATCTTAAATCTCATTTTAATTTGTATTCATTATAATTTTAAAAATTCATTTTAAATATTTATTTTTTTATATTTTTTATATAAATATTAATTACAAAATAAATAATTACACAGACAAATATAATATTAATAATTTACTTTTAATAAAAAAAAATATAATCTTATAAAAAGAAGTAAAAATTTAAAAACAAAAAATTATTATTTAGTAATAAATTTTACTTTGATTTTGAATCATTTTAGGTTTTGTAATTATATTTTAATTTATATCTATCATATTAATAATAGTTTATTAATTTATTTTTTGATTATTGATATCATATCTATCAATAAAATTATTTATAATTAGTTTATATTATATATAATTATAATGATTATTATAACTAAATATTTTATTCATATTTTAAAAAAATTTTAAAATTATTATATTTTCAAATGTTATAACATTTGAAAATGGGAAAAAATAACAAAAATAATTTTTTTGTTATTTCATTGTTTAAATAAATCCTATAAACCACTAAATGCCTAAATACATAAATCAATAACTCCTAAATCTTGAAAACCCTACATAGATAATCAATTTAAACTGGTATAACCTAAATAATAAATAATAAATCTCAATTATTTTTTTCATTTTAATTTAAAATATTCTTTTTAATTATTTATTCGTTTATTTTTATATAATTATTAATTACAGAATAAATTTAGTTAGACAAATATAATTTATATAATTATTTTTCATCAAAAAATATAGATAAACTTTTTAAAATAAAAAAAATTCAAAACAATAAAATATTATATAGTAATATATTTTGTTTATTTCTGAATCATTTTTAGTTTCGTAATTATATTTAAATTGGTATATATCTTATTAATAATAGATTATTAATTTATTCTTTGATCATTATTAAAATATTTACCAATAAAAATATTTATATTGAATTTATATGTTATATAAATATAATGATTATCATAACTAAATAAAGTATTCAATTTTGAAAAAAATTTAAAAATTATTATATATTCAAAGGTTATAACCTTTGAAAATATCAAAAAATAAAAAAAATAATTTTTTTGATTTTTTTTAAAATAACACATATAAACCTCTAAATGCATACACAGTTAAAATAGTAAACTCATAAACCCCGTAATGCAAAAATACATAAACCATTAAACCGCTATATACTACTTAATAATTAATAAATCTAATTTTTAATTATATTTATTATAATTTTAAATATTCATTTTGATTATTTATTAGTTTATTTTTATAGAAATATTTATTACAAAATAAATTATGAGTGCGACAAATATAATTTAAAAAATATATATGCTTATAAAAGAAGTAAAAATTTAAAAATTAAAAATTGTTATCCAGAAGTATATTCTACTATAATTTTGAATCAATTTGGGTTTTGTAATTATTTTTTATTTAGTATCTATCTTAATATCAATAGTTTATGAATTTAATTTTGATCATTATTATAATATATATCAATAAAATTGTTTATTGAATTTATATGATATATAATTATTAATATTATTATAACTAAGTATTGTATTCACATTTCAAAAAAATTTAAATATTATTATATTTTCAAATGTAACCTATGAAAATGAAAAAAAATTATAAAAATCTTTTTTTATATTTTATTTTTTTTAATAAAATGTATAAACCACTAAAAGCTTAAAAACTTAAATTGCTAAAATCCTAAATTAAAAAACTAATAAATACTTAAACCATTAAACTGCTATATAGTAATAATAAATCATAAATCTCATTTTAAATTTTATACAGTATAATTTTACAATTTTATTTTAATTATTTATCAGTTTATTTTTATAGAAATATTAATTACAAAATAAATTATTATCTAATTTAAATTAAAATAGTATCCCAAAATAATAAATAATAAATAATAAATCTCAATTTTTTTCATTATAATTTTAAATATTTATTTTAATTATTTATTTGTTTAGTTATATATAAATAATAATTACAAAATAAATTGAGCTAGACAAATAATTTATATAAATTATTTTTCATCAAAAAAGTATAGATAAACTTTTTAAAAGAAAAAAAATTTTAAAAACAAAAAATTATTATATAGTAATATATTTTGCTTTGCTTCTGAATCATTTCAGGTTTTGTAATTATATTTTAATTGATATCTATCATATTAATAATAGATTATTAATTTATTTTTTGATCATTATTAGAATATTTATCAATAAAATTGTTTATATTGAATTTACATGATATATAATTATAAAGATTATTATAACTAAATATTATATTTACATTTTAATATACTTTAAAATTACTATATTTTTAAAGGTTATCATCTATGAAAATGAGATAAAATCACAAAAATAAATTTTTTGTTATTTTATTATTTATATAAAACCTATAAACAACTAAATGCCTAAATGCTTAAATCATTAAACTCCTAAACCCCAAAACTCTTAAATACTTAAACATTTAAACCATCTTTAAATGTTTAAGTATTTATAAATAATATATAAATATCTATCAATATATAATAGTTTATTAATTTATTTTTGATCATTATTATATTTATATTTAGTTTATTAATATCTATCAATAAAATTGTTTATTTTTAATTTACATGATATATAATTATTAAGTTTATTATAACTAAATATTGAATTCACAATTGAAAAAAATTTAAAAATTATTATATTTATAAAGTTTATAACCTTCAAAAATGATAAAAAATTTGAAAAATAATTTTTCTGTTATTTCATTATTTAAATAAAACATATAAACTACTAAATGCCTAAGCACTTAAATCACTAAACTCCTAAACTCATAAATAATTAAAGCATTAAACAGGTATTCACTATATATTTAATCATAAATCTCATTTTTATTTGTATTCATTATAATTTTAATTTTCATTTTAATTATTTATTAGTTTATTTTTATATAAATATTAATTGCAAAATAAAATTATGAATGAGACAAATATAATTTAAATAATATATCTTCATCAAAAAAATTTATAAGCTTATAAAAGAATCAAAAATTTAAAAATAAAAAATTATTATTTAGTAATATAGTTTACTTTGATTTTGAATCATTTTAGGTTTTGCAAATATATTTTAATTAATTTCTATCTTATTAATAATAGTTTATTAATCTATTTTATGATCAGTATTATAATATCAATCTATACAATTATTTATATTGAATTTACATGATATTTAATTTTTAGGATTATTATAATTAAATATTGTAATAACTTTTGAAAAAAAATAAAAAATTATAATATTTTAAATGGTTATAACCTTGAAAATAAGAAAAAATCATAAAAATAATTTTTTTGTTATTTAATTATTTAAATAAAACCTATAAACCACAAAATACCTAAATTAATAAATTACTAAACTCCTACACCCTCATACTACTGCACCACACACACATAACGACGGACCACAGTACACACGTGCACATATTCTTGTCCATTTTGGCGTAGCATTTAGATGTGCCAGCAAGTCATGGAAGCAGCCAGAAGTATGGGCCACCAGCTTGTAGAGGGCCCCACTAGAAAGCCAGGATGATAACATTCAGACAACTGACGTGACCGAGCAAAGTGTCGAGAGTAAACCCAGGAGTAGCTAGGAGTGGGTCCCACTAGCCCTATCAAGCAACATAGAGGACAACCCAACCATCGCCCGATAGGAGTAGCGGGTAATCCATGATTAAGTGGAGAGCCTGAAAAATCCGAAGCATCACAAAGCAAGACAAGTAAGCAATGGATTCCAGACCAGCCATACGGGAGCAAAAGATTCAAACTTGTAGTTTATGTTTGTAGTCTTATTTGTATTTTGGACGTTGTATGCACCAGGTACTTGTAGAGACGGATCATAACATACTCACACACACAATCTTGTATGTTCTCTATGTTGCATGAAATGGGGGCTACTAGACCCATGAGTATCTCTAAGTGGGGTCCACTAATGCAATTTTGTAAATACACATTAGGCGATGCTTAACTCCCGGGAGCAGAAGACCCATCTTTATAGCATTTTGTAATTTTACTTATATTCTAGCTTAGTTGTACGCGTAGATAATTAGATTATGAGATGGACCTCATTACACATGCACACCGATGCATGCATATTTTTTGATATTTTGTCTGTGCAACATAAAGCCACTTCTTGGAGCTCTAGAAGGAAGCATTCTAACCCAGGAGATACTCTTTTGAGGATCATTGGAGTAAAAGAATGTGGAATTTGAAGGTGAGAATGAATTGAAAAAGTGCCATAGTTATGGACATGTGGATTTATGGGTATTCAGTTTTACATGTATTCCATTGCATAGCAATGACATAGGCAAATGCTTGATGCTGCATGTCAAAAACATGCACAATCTTATTTTTGCATAGTTTTAATATGGTGCATCATTCAGGTTCCTCCTAAAGGCTTTGACAAATCTGAATTGAAAGGATGGAGTGTGCATAATGACTCAATGCCAACTCTGAAGTTCAGGAATCCTAGGTGATTTTAGTTGTATTTGTACGGTTGGAATTATTAGGCATTATGTTTTTTTATGTATTTTATTCATAGAATCATTAAGGTGCATATGATTTGGTTGGCTGGCCTAAATTAGTTAGCTTTTTAGTCTCTTGTAAGTTGTGTGCCTAAATGATAAATAAAGTGTGTATTTTCGAAAAAAACAACAAAAAAAACCATAAAACATAAACTTTAAATCCTAAACCATAAACCATAAACTATATCCCTGGTCCATAAACCCTAAATCTAATGTTTTGCACTTTTATAATCAAATGACTAAGTGTTAAATTTAAATTGAAATTCACAACTTTTAGGAATGTCACAGATTTAACTTTTTGTATATGTAACACAAAGTCATGACTCAAGGGGTGAGTTATGGATTCAGTCTCTTTCTTGCTTTAGATTATTATAGCATTAGTAATGGTCATGATTGTATATTTTGTCTCTAGAACACAAAATCATATCGATGAGAAAGTGCCATAACTTGTGTCTCTCTGTTGAACATATTGTTATGGCACTAAGAATGATCATGAATACATATTTAATCGCTATAATACTGGGTCACAGTATTGGATATGACCATAGCTTGTGCATTTTATCTTTATATTGCAAAGTCATTGCACTAGGAATGATTGTAACTTTAGACATTCCTCAAGATCAAAAGTCATGACCCTAGAAATAGTTAAAGCTCGAGTACTACTCTTTATAACTTTCTTTGGCTAAAATTCTAGGGATTGGAAAAATCACTATGGCTTTTTCCTTTGATTTGTGACCTCAAGTGTCAATATGCAAAACTAATATTTTGAGCAATTATTAAAACCTTTTATACATTTGAATATGATACATTTACACCTTTTGGGTATTGTGAGCTTGTATACATAACTCATTTAATATAAAAAGAAAGAAATGATACTTTTCATATCCATGAGGATATAAAAAAATGCTTAAACATTCTAATAAAATAAATTTTTTGATTAGTCATTGAAAGAGAGCCCATACTTCTTGCCATGCTCAAACCACCACAGAAGTAGTTTGTACTAATAGGCTAGAATGTGGTTATTTTTTTAGAGGTGAACTATGTTTAAAAAAATTGCTTTGAGTGTGAGCATGAGAGATATTTTAAAAGAAATTACAATAATTAATATAAATAGAATCCTCTACAACTAGCTATTTCAACACATAGGGGTACAACTTTGGTTTAGTCTGTTAGCGTACATGAGTCAAATTACCTTTGATAGCCCAGTGATTCAACATCAAATATGTTGAGACATAATAGAGATAAAGAAAAAGCTCCTATTATTTTGGTTATAGCTTCAACAATCATTCTAGAGTTGAGAGAGGAACAGAATAAATTATTTTAATTATTCATTATAATTATAATTTTTATTTTAATTATTTATCAGTTTATTTTTATAGAAATATTAATTACAAAATAAATTATTAGTTACACAAATATAATTTATATAAATTATTTTTCATTAAAATAATATAGATAAACTTTAAAAAAAAATTTCAAAACAAAAAATTATTATATAGTAATATATTTTGCTTTTCTTCTGAATCATTTTAGGTTTTGTAAATATATTTTAATTGATATCTATCTTATTAATAATAGATTATTCAGTTATTTTTTCATAATTATTAGAATATTTATCAATAAAAATGTTTATATTGAATTTATATGATATATAAATATAATAATTATTATAACTAACTATTGTATTCACTTTTGAAAAAAATTTTAAAATTATTATATTTTCCAAGGTTATAACCTTTGAAAATATGAAAAAATAAAAAAAATAATTTTTTTGTTATTTCATTTTTTAAATAAAACCTATAAACCACTAAATGCATACCCAGTTAAATCACTAAACTCCTAATGCCCGTAATGCATAAATACATAAACTATTAAACTGATATATACTACTTAATAATTAAGAAATCTAATTTTTATTTCAATTTATTATACTTTTAAATATTCATTTTAATTATTTATTAGTTTATTTTTATATAAATTTTTAATAAAAAAAACTATGAGTGCGACAAATATAATTTAAATAATTTATTTTTAATAAAAAAAAATATACGCTTATAAAAAAAGTAAAAATATAAAAATTAAAAATTATTATCCAATAATATTTTTTACATTAATTTTGAATCAATTTGGGTTTTGTAAATATTTTTTAATTAATATCTATCTTATTATTAGTTGTTTATTAATTTAATTTTTGATCATTATTATAATATCTATCAATAAAATTGTTTATATTGAATTTATATGATATATATTTATTATAATTATTATAACTAAATATTGTATTCACATTTCAACAAATTTTAAATATTATTATATTTTCAAAGGTTATAACCAATGAAAATGATAAAAAATTACAAATTATATTATATAATTTTATAATTTAAATAAAACCTATAAACCACTAAATGCCTAAAAACATGAATTTCTAAACACCTATACGGCAAAACCTTTAAATACTTAAACTATTAAATTGGTATACATTAATAATAAATCATAAATCCCATTTTAATTTTTATTAAGTGTAATTTTAAATTTTTATTTTAATTATTTATCAGTTTATTTTTATAGAAATATTAATTACAAAATAAATTATTAGTGAGACAGATTATTTTAAATAATTTATTTTTTATCAAAAAGAAATATGCATATAAAAAGAGGCAAAATTTTAAAAACAAAAATTTATTAAAATGAAATTTATGATTTATTATTAATGTATACCAATTTAATAGTTTAAGTATTTAAAGGTTTTGCCGTATAGGTGTTTAGAAATTCATGTTTTTAGGCATTTAGTGGTTTATAGGTTTTATTTAAATTATAAAATTATATAATATAATTTGTAATTTTTTATCATTTTCATTGGTTATAACCTTTGAAAATATAATAATATTTAAAATTTGTTGAAATGTGAATACAATATTTAGTTATAATAATTATAATAAATATATATCATATAAATTCAATATAAACAATTTTATTGATAGATATTATAATAATGATCAAAAATTAAATTAATAAACAATTAATAATAAAATAGATATTAATTAAAAAATATTTAGATAACCCAAATTGATTCAAAATTAAAGTACAAAATATTACTAGATAATAATTTTTAATTTTTAAAATTTTACTTCTTTTATAAGCGTATATATTTTTTTTGATTAAAAATAAATTATTTAAATTATATTTGTCACACTCACAATTTATTTTGTAATAAATATGTATATAAAATAAACTTATAAATATTTAAAATGAATATCAAAAAAAAATAATAAATTAAAATAAAAATTAGATTTCTTAATTATTATGTAGTATATAGAAGCTTAATGGTTTATGTATTTAGGCATTACGGGCCTTAGGAGTTTACTGATTTTACTGTGTATGCATTTAGTGGTTTATAGGTTTTATTTAAAAATTAAAATAAAAAAATATTTATTTTTATTATTTTTTGATATTTTCAAAGTTTATAACCTTTGAAAATATAATAATTTTTAAATTTTTTTCAAATGTGAATTTAATATTTAGTTATAATAATCATTATATTTATATATCATATTAATTCAATATAAACATTATTATTGATAAATATTCTAAAAATGATCAAAAAATAAATTAATAATCTATTATTAATATGATAGCTATCAATTAAAATATAATTACAAAACAATAAATGATTCATAAGCAAACCAAAATATGTTACTATATAATAATTTATTGTTTTGTAATTTATGTTTATTTTATAAAGTTTATCTATATTTTTTTGATTAAAAATAATTTACATAAATTATATTTGTCTAACTTATAATTTAATTTTTAATTAATATTTATATAAAAATAAACAAATAAATAATTAAAATTATAATACAAAAAAGAGATTTATTATTTATTATTTAGGGTATACCGGTTTAATTTAAATTATATATATCTCACTAATAGTTTATTTTGTAATTAATATTTCAATAAAAATAAACTAATAAATAATTAAAATAAAAATTTAAAATTATACTGAATAAAAATTAAAATGATATTTATGATTTATTATTAATGTATACTAGTTTAATGGTTTATATATTTAAAGGTTTTTTCTTCTATGAGTTTAGTGATTTAGGTTTTTAGGCATTTAGTGGTTTATAGGTTTTATTTAAACAATAAAATAACAAAAAAAAATTTTAATTTTTCTCATTTTCATATGTTATAACCTTACAAAATATAATAATATTTAAAATTTTTTGAAATGTGAATACAATATTTAGTTATAATAATATTAATAATTATATATCATATAAATTTAATATAAACAATTTTATTGATAGATATTATAATAATGATCAAAATTTAAATTAATAAACTATTAATAATAAGATAGATATTAATTAAAAAGTATTTCCAAATTATTTCAAAATAAAAGTAAAAAAAATTATTGAATAAAAATTTTTAATTTTTAAATTTTTACTTCTTTTATAAGCGTATATATTTTTTTATTAAAAATAAATTATTTAAATTATATTTGTCGCACTCATAATTTATTTTGTAATAAAAATTTATATATAAATAAACTAATAAATAATTAAAATGAATATTTAAAATTATAATAAATTGAAATAAAAATTAGATTTCTTAATTATTAAGTAGTTAATAGCGGTTTAATGGTTTATGTATTTAGGCCTACTAGGTTTAGGAGTTTATTGATTTAACTATGTATACATTTCGTGGTTTATAAGTTTTATTTAAAAATTAAAATAACAAAATATTTATTTTTATTATTTTTTCATATTTTCAAAGGTTATAACCTTTGAAAATATACTAATTTTTAAATTTTTTTTCAAACGTGAATTCAATATTTAGTTATAATAATCATTATATTTATATATCATATAAATTTAATATAAACAAGATATTGATAAATATTCTAATAATGATCAAAAAATAAATTAATAATCAATTATTAATAAGATAGATATCAAATAAAATATAATTACAAAACCTATAATGATTCAGAAGGAAAGCAAATTATATTACTATATATTAATTTTTTGTTTTTAATTTTTTTTTTCTTTTTAAAAGTTTATCTATATTTTTTTTGATGTAAAATAATTTATATAAATTATATTTGTCTAACTCATAATTTATTTTTTAATTAATATTTATATAAAAATAAACAAATAAATAATTAAAATGAATATTTAAAATTATAATTAAAAAAAATGAGATTTATTCTTTATTATTTAGGGGATACCAGTTTAATTTAAATTATATCTATCTCACTAATAATTTATTTTGTAATTAATATTTCAATAAAAAAAACTGATAAATAATTAAAATAAAAATTTAAAATTATACTGAATAAAAATTTAAAAGATATTTAAGAATTATTATTAATGTATACCAATTTAATATTTTAAGTATTACGAGGTTATGTCATTTAGGACTTTAGCCATTTATGTTTTTAGGCATTTAGTGTTTTATAAGTTTTGTTTAAAAAATGAAATTACAAAATAATTATGTTTGATATTTTTTCACATTTTCAAATGTTATAACCTTTGACAATATAATAATTTTAAAATTTTTAAAAAAGTGAATACAATATTTAGTAATAATAATCATTATAATTATATATAATATAAACTAAATATAAACAATTTTATTCATAAATATGATATCAATTATCAAAAAATAAATTAATATGTCATTATTATTATGATGGATATAAATTAAAATATTAATGCAAAACCTAAAATTATTCAAAAACCAAGTAAAATTTATTACTAAATAATAATTTTTGTTTTTTAGTTTTTGCTTCTTTTTATAAGCTTATATATTTTTTTGATGAAAAATAATTTATTTAAATTATATTTGTATCACTAATAATTTATTTTGTAATTAATATTTTAATAAATTATTTAAATTATATTTAAGGTTTACGAGTTTAAACGTTTAAGTATTTAGGGGCTTTTGTGTTTAGGAGTTTAGATGTTTAAGTGTTTAGGCTTTTAGTGGTTTATAAGTTTTATTTAAACACTGATATAGCAAAAAATTTATTTATATTATTTTTCCTTATTTGTGAAGATTATATCCTTTGAAAATATAATAATATTTAAATTTTTTTCAAATGTAAATATAATATTTATTTATAATAATCTTCAATAATTATAATTCATTTAAATTCAATATAAATAATTATATTGCTAGATATTATAATTATGATTAAAAAAATTAATAAAATAGTTTTTATTTAAAAAGTATTTGTAAAATCTAAATTTATTCAAATCAAAGTAAAATATATTACTAACTAATAGTTTTTTTAATGTTTTTCTTTTTTTAATAAATTTATATTTTGTTATTAAAAATAAATTATTTAAATTATATTTGTCATACTGATAATTTATTTTGTAATTTATAATTCTATAATAATAAAGTACTAAATAATTAAAATGAATGTTTAAAATTATATTGAATACAAATAAAATTGAGATTTATTATTTATTATTCAGGATATACCGATTTAATGGTTTAATTATTTAGGTGTTTTTTGGTTTAGGAGTTTAGTGATTTAATTATTTAGACCGTTAGTGATTTATAGTTTTTTTAAGAATGAAAAAACACAATTTAATTTTTTGATTTTTTTTTTAATTTTTGAAGTTTGTAACCTTTGAAAATATAATAATTGTTAATTTTTTTAAATGTGAATATAATATTTAGTTATAATAATCATAATAATTATATATAATGTAAACTCAATATAAATAATTTTATTGATAGATATTAAATAATGATATATTAAATACTGATCAATAAATAAAAAAATAAACTTGTATTTATAAGAAAGATATAAATTAAAATATAATTGTAAAATCTAAAATAATTCAAAATCAAAATAAGATATATTATTAAATAATAATTTCTTATTTCTAAAATTTTGCATCTTTTTATGAGCAATTTTATTGATGAAAAATAAATTATTTTAATTATATATGTCGCACTAATAATTTATTTTGTTATTAATATTTCTATAAAAATAAACAGATAAATAATTAAAATGAATATTTAAAATTATAATGAATACTAATAAAACTAAAATTTATGATTTATTATTTAGACTATACTAATTTAATGTTTTAAGTATTTATGGGCTTTAGGGTTTAGTAGTTTAGTCATTTTAGTATTTAGTCATTTAGTGATTTATAGGTTTTATATAAAAAATAAAATAACAAAAAAAATTTTTTGTTATTTTTTTTCATTTTTGAAGGTACCTTAGAAAATATAATAATTTTTAACTTTTTTTTGACAAGTTAATACAATATGAAGTTATAATAATCATAATAATTATATATAATATAAATTCAATATAAACTATTTTATTGATATTTATTATAATAATGATCATAAAAAAGTAATAACCAATTATTAATAAGATAAATATTGTTTAAAATATATTTGCAAAACCTAAAATGACTCAAAATCAAATTGAAATATTTTAGTAAATATTAATTTTAAATTTTTAAATTTTTGTATCCATTTATAAGCCTATATATTTTTTGATAAAAAATAAATTATTTAAATTATATTTGTCTCCCTAATAATTTAGTTTTTAATTTATATTTCTATAAAATTAAACTAATAAATAAATAAAATGTATATTAAAAATTATAATGAATACTAAAAAAATGAGATTTATGATTTATTATTTAGGGTATAACTATTTACTTGTTTAATTTTTTTGTGGTTTTGGGGTTAAAAAGTTTATTGATTTATATGTTTATTCAATTTAGTGTTTATAGGTTTTATTTAATCAATGAAATAACAAAAATTTTTTTTTTTGAATTTTCGTGATTTTCAAAGGTTTAGACCTTTAAAAATATACTTATTTTTTAATAGTTCTAAAATATGAATACAATACTTAGTTATAATAATCTTAATAATTATATTTGTTGTAGTTTCAATATAAAAAATTGTATTAATATATATTATAATAATGATCAAAAAATAAATTATTAAACTATTATTACTAAGATAGATATTAATTAAAATATATTTACAGAAGTAAAAATAATTCAAAATCAAAGTAAATTATATTACTTAATAAAATTTTAAATTTTTGAAATTTTGTTTATTTAATAAGATATATTTTTTTTACATTAAAATTAATTTATTTAAATTATATCTATCTCACTCATTATTTAATTTGTAATTAATATTTCTATAAAAATAAACGAAAAAATAATTAAAATGAATATTTAAAAATATAATAAATACAAATAAAAATGAGATTTATTATTAATTTTTTAGGTTATATAGGTTTAATGGTTTAAGTATTTAGGGGATTTTGGGGTTTAGGAGTCTAGAGATTTAAATGTTTAGTCATTAAGTGGTTTATAAGTTTTATTTAAATAATAAAATAAAAAAAAAAATATTTTTGTGATTTTTTATCATTTTTGAAGGTTATAACCTTTGAAAATATAATAATTTTTAATTTTTTTTCAAATGTAAATATAATTTTTAGTTATAATAACTTAATAATTATAAGACATTTTAATTGAATATAAGTAAATTTATTGTTCGATATTATAAAAATGATCAAATAATAAATTAATAAACTATTTTTAATAAGATTGATCGCAATTAAAATATAATTGCGAAACCAATATATAATGATTAAAAATCAAAGTAAAATATATTACTAAATAATAATTTTTTGTTTTTAAATTTTTACTTCTTATATAAGCTTTTTTTTAGATTAAAAATAAATTATTAAAATTATATTTGTCTCACTCATTATTTATTTTGTGATTGATATTTCTCTAAAAAATAAACTAATAAATAATTAAAATGAATATTTAAAATTATAATGAATACAAATTAAAATGAGATTTATGATTTATTATATATGGTATGCTAGTTTAATGGATTGCTTATTTAGTGGTTTATAGGTTTTATTTATATAATAAAAATTTAAAATTCTATTTTTGATTTTTTCTGATTTTCAAAGGTTATAACCTTTGAAAATAAAATAATTATTAAAATTTTTTGAAATGTGAATACCATGTATAATAATATTAATATTACTAATTATCTATCATATAAATTCAATATAAATAATTTTAATGATAGATAAAATAATAATGATCAAAAATTAAATTAATAAACTATTATTAATAATATAAATATTAATTAAAATATATTTACATAACACAAAATGATTCAAAATCAAATCAAAATATATTACTAAATAATAATATTTAATTTTTATAATTTTCCTTCTTTTTATAAGCTTATATTTTTTTAAAAAAAATAAATTATTTAAATAATATTTGTTTCGCTCGAAATTTATTTTGTAATTAATTTTTCTAAAAAATTAAACTATAAATAATTAAAATTAATATTTAAAATTATAATAAATAGAAATAAAATGAGAGTTATTATTTATTAAGTAGTATATAGTTGTTAAAAGTTTTTTGTATATAGGGGTTTTGGGATTTACGAGCTTACTGATTTAAGTAAGTAAGCATTTAATGATCTATAGGTTTTATTTAAAAAAAGAAATAACAAAAAATTTATTTTTTTTTATTTTTCAACATTTTCAAAGGTTATAACCTTTGAAAATGTAATAATTTTAAAATTTTTTTTCAAAAGTGAATACAATATTTTGTTATATTAATCATTATATTTATATATCATATAAATTCAATATAAACATTTTTATTGATAAATATTCTAATAATGATGAAAAAATAAATTAATAATTTATTTTTAATAAGATAGATATCCATTAAAATATATTTACAAAACCTAAAATGATTCATAAGTAAAACACAATATCTTACTATATAAAAATTTTTTGATTTTAATTTTTTTTTTCTTTTAAAAAGTTTATCTTTATTATTTTAATGAATAATTAATTTATATAAATTATATTTGTGTAACTCATAATTTATTTTGTAATTAATATTTATATTAAAATAAACAAATAAATAATTAAATTTGAATATTTAAAATTAAAATGGAAAAAAATGAGATTTATTCTTTATTATATAGGATATACTGGTTTAATTTAAATTAGATCAGTCTCACTAATAATTTATTTTGTAATTAATATTTCTATAAAAATAAACTGATAAATAATTAAAATTATATTGAATAATAAAAATAATTTATTTTGTTCATCTATCAACTCTAGAATGATTGCTAAAGCTCTAACCAAAATAATATGAGCTTTTACTTTATCTCTATTATGTCTCATCATATTTGATGTTGAATCACTAGGCTATCAAAGGTAATTTGACTCATGTTCGCTAACAGACTAAACCAAAGTTATACCCCTATGTGTTGAAATAGCTAGTTGTTGAGGATGCTATTAATATTGATTATTGTAATTTCTTCTAAAATATCTCTCATGCACACACTCAAAGCAATTTATTTAAAACATAGTTCACCTGTAAAAAAATAACGATTTTGTAGCCTATTAGAACAAACTTGCCCGAGGGTGGTTTGAGCTGGGCAAGAAGTATGGGCTCTCTTTCAATCAAGAATCAAAAAAATTATTTTATTGGCATATCTATGCCTTTTTTTATATCCTCATGGATATGAAAATTATCATTTCTTTCTTTTTATATTAAATGAGTTATGTATACAAGATCACAATACCCAAAAAGGTGTAAATTGGCATGTCTGAGCCTATTTTAATATCCTCATGGATATGAAAAGTATCATTTCTTTCTTTTTATATTAAATGAGCTATGTATACAAGCTCACAATACCCAAAAAGGTGTAAATGAATCATATTCAAATGTATAAAAGGTTTTAATCAATGCTCTAAATATTAGACTTGCATATTAACACTTGAGGTCACAAATCAAAGGAAAAAGCCATAGTGATATTTCCAATCCCAAGAATTTTAGCTATAGAAAGTTATAAAGAGTAGTAATCCAGCTTTAACTATATATAGGGTCATTACTTTTGCTCTTGAGGAATATCCAAAGTTACAATCATTCCTAGTGCAATGACTTTGCAATATAAAGATAAAATGCACAAGCTATGGTCATATCCAATACTGTGACCCAGTATTATAGTGATTAAATATGTATTCATGATCATTCTTAGTTCCATAACAATATGTTTAACAGAGAGAAACAAGTTATGGCATATTCTCATCGATATGATTTTGTGTTCTAGAGAAAAAATATACAATCTTGACCATTGCTAATGCTACAATAATCTAAAGCAAGAAAAGACTGAATCCATAACTCACCCCTTGAGTCATGACTTTGTGTTACATATACAAAAAGTTAAATCTGTGACATTCCTAAAAGTTGTGAATTTCAATTTAAATTTAACACTTAGTCATTTGATTATAAAAGTGCAAAACATGAGATTTAGGAATTAGGGTTTATGGGTTGGGGTTATAGTTTATGGTTTATGTTTTAGGATTTAAAGTTTAGGGTCTGTGGTTTTTTTTGTTTTTTTTTGGAAAATAAACACTTTATTTATCATTTAGGCACACAACTTACAAGAGACTAAAAAGTTGAATAATTTAGTCCAGCCCACCAAATCCTATGCACCTTAATGATTCTATGCATAAAATATATAAAAAAACATAATGCCTAATAATTCGAAGATACGAATACAACTAAAATCACCTGGCATTACTGGACTTCAGAATTGGCATTGAGTCATTATGTTAACTGCGTCCTTTCCATTCGGATTTGTTCAAGCCATTTGGAGTAACCTGAATGATGCACCATATTAAAACTATGCGAATATAAGATTGTGCATGTCTGTGACATGCAACATCATGCATTTGCCTATGTCATTCTTATGCAATGGAATACATGTTAAACTGAATACCCATAAATCCACAAGTCCATATCTACGGCACTTTGTCAATTAATTCTCACCTCTGAAATCCACATTCTTCTGCTCTAATGATCCTCAAAAGAGTATTTCTTGGGTTAGAATGCTTCCTCCTCGAGCTCCAAGAAGTGTTTGTATGTTGCACCAACAAAATATCAAAAAATATGCATGCATTTGTGTGCATGTGTGATGAGGTCCATCTCATAGTCTAATTATCTACGCGTACAACCAACCTAGAAAACAAGTAAAATTACAAAATGCTATAGAGATGGGTCTTCTGCTCACGAAAGTGTTGCATCGCCTAATGTGTATTTACAAAATCCATTAGTGGGCCCACTTAAAGATACTCATGTGTCTAGTTGCCCTCATTGCATGCTACATAAAGAACAGACATAATTGTGTGTGTGAGTATGTCATGATCCGTCTCTTCAAGTACATGGTGCATATAAAGTCCAAAATACAAATAAGACTACAAACATAAACTACAAGTTTAAATCTTTCTCTCCCGTGTGGCTGGTATGGACTCCATTGCTTACTGGTCCTTCTTGGTGATGCTTCGGATATTGCCGACTCTCCAATTAATCATGGATTACCCAATACTCCTGTTGGATGACAGTTGGGTGGCCCTCTATGCTGCCTGATCGGGCTAGTCGGACCCACTCCGAGCTACTCTTGGGTTTACTCTCGACTACTTTGCTTAGTCTCGTCAGTTGTCTAAATGTTATCATCCTGGTTTGCTAGTGGGGCCCTCTACAAGCTGGTGGCCCATACTTCTGGCTGCTTACAGGACTTGATATCCCCTCTAAATGCTACACCATAATGGACAATAATATGTGCATGTGTATACTGTGGTCCTTCGCTATGTGTGTGTGGTGTAGTAGTGTCAGGGTTTAGGAGTTTAGTAATTTAAGTATTTAGGTATTTTGTGGTTTATAGGTTTTATATTAATAATTAAATAACAAAAAAAATTATTTTTATGATATTTTCCTATTTTCAAGGTTATAACCATTGAAAATATAATAATAATTATTTTTTTTCAAATGTTAATACAATATTTAATTATAATAATCATACAAATTAAATATCATGTAAAGTAAATATAAATAATTAAAATGAATATTAAAATTATAATGAATACAATTAAAATTAAAAATGAATACAATTAAAAATTAATACAAGATCCAAATATTCTTCAAACTATAGTTGGCCAAATAAATTTGGAATGGGTGTATTAAATTTTATAAGGTAATATTTTGTTTTTTTATTACTCTTTAATCTTAGAAATTTATGTCTACATGATTAACATATTTTCATCTTTAGCTGTCCTTCTACAGTGGAGGACGAAAAGGGAGGAGTTGTAGAAGAGAAACTTTAATTGGGTTTGGATTTTCGTTGATGTTGCGGGATGGACCTTTGAAATGATCATTATCATGGTTGTTATTAGTTGTATTTTTTTTGTTATATTAAACTGCCTAATTTTAGCAATTACTTACGTAGTAATTGATGCTACCAATGTTTGTGGTCATCTTTAGCTATTTCTTAATATTTTAAGTAATTGTTAAAAAATGTAGTATTGCTATTATGGTTAACTTTCACTCGTCTGAACAAAGCCAACTTTTGAAAAAACAAAGAACCAAATTAAGCACACAACTCGGTCCCGTTCTATTTAACATTTCTATCATTTTCTGCACATCAAAGCTTTTGACAAGGTAATGGAACTCGTTTGTAGTATTCAGTCTATTTGCCAAAACAAAATTGGCCCAATTCGAGTTTTAAAGATACATAACTAAGGCATGATAAATGGTACAACAAAAGGTTTCGACATGAACTAACTTGACCGGTTTGAAGAAAATAAATTGAAAAAAATCTCTGAACTTCGTTCTGTCCCGGAACCATTTTATCCTACCCAAAATCCCCGATCTCCGTCTTTTCCCATCCTGATATATTCAACTTATGGGACGGATCTGGATCTTCAAAAAAAATCACCGATATATTCAACCATTTTGTGGGAAGGGAGTGGAGATTTGTAATCCCCATTCCGTCCCGTCCCATGAGCACCCCTAACATTGAGTGGTTTATAGGTTTTATTTAAAAAATAAAATAACAAAAAATTTATTTTTATTATTTTTTGATATTTTCCAAGGTTAAAACCTTTGAAAATATAATAATTTTTAAATTTTTTTCAAATGTGAATACAATATTTAGTTATACTAATCATTATATTACTATATTATATAAATTCAATATAAACAATTTTATTGATAAATATTCTAATAATAATCAAAAAAATAAATTAATAATCCATTAATAATAAGATAGATTTTAATTAAAATATAATTACAAAACTTAAAATGATTCATAAGCAAAGAAAAATATATTACTATATAAAAATTTTTTGTTTTTGAATTTTTTATTCTTTTAAAAAGTTTATCTATATATTTTTAAAGAAAAATAATTTATATAAATTATATTTGTCTAACTCATAATTTATTTTGTAATTAATATTTATATATAAATAAACAAATAAATAATTAAAATGAATATTTAAAGTTATAATAAAAAAATGAGATTTATTATTTATTATTTATTATTTAGGGATACCGGTTTAATTTAGATTTGATCCGTCTCACTAATAATTTATTTTGTAATTAATATTTCTATAAAAATAAATTGATAAATAATTAATATAAAAATTTATAATTATACTGAATATAAATTAAAATGAGATTGAAAATTTATTATTAATGTATACCAGTTTAATAGTTTAAGTATTTAGAGGTTTTGTCGTTAGTAGTTTAGCGATCTAAGTTTTTAGGCTTTTAGTGGTTTATAGATTTTATATAAAAAAATAAAATAACAAAAAAAATTTCTATAATTTGTTATCATTTTCATATGTTATAACCTTTGAAAATATAATAATATTTACAATTTTTTGAAATGTGAATACAATATTTAGTTTTAATAATATTAATAATTATATATCATATAAATTCAATATAAACAATTTTATTGATAGATAATATAATAATGATCAAAAATTAAATTAATAAACTATTAATAAAAAGATAGATATTAATTAAAAAATATTTACAAAATCCAAATTGATTCAAAATTATAGTAAAATATATTACTGGATAATAATTTTTAATTTTTAAATTTCTACTTCTTTTATAAGCATAAATTTTTTTATTAAAAATAAATTAATTAAATTATATTTGTCGCACTCATACTTTATTTTGTAATAAATATTTCTATAAAAATAATCTAATAAATAATTAAAATGAATATTTAAAATTATAATAATAAGAAATAAAAATTAGATTTATTAATTATTAAGTAGTATATAGCAGTTTAATGGTTTATGTATTTAGGCATTATGGGGTTTAGGAGTTTACTGATTTAACGGTGTATGCATTTAGTGGTTTATAAATTTTATTTAAGAAAAAAAATAAAAAAAAATTATTTTTATTATTTTTTGATATTTTCAAAGATTATAACCTTTGAAAATATTATAATTTTTAAATTTTTTTCAAATGTGAATAAATATTTATTTATAATAATCATTATAATTATATATCATATAATTTCAATATAAACAATTTTATTGCTAGATATTCTTATAATTATCAAAAAATAAATAAAAAATCTATTATGAATAAGATTGATATTACTTAAAATATAATAACAAAACCTAAAATAATTCAAAAGCAAAGCAAAATATTTTACTTAATAATAATTATTTATTTTTAAATTTTTAAAAATAAATATTTATAAGCTTATCTATTTTGTGATGAAAAATAATTTTTATAAATTATATTTTTAACTCATAATTTATTTTATAATTAATATATATATATAAATAAAATACTTAACAATTAAAATGAATTTTATAAATTATAATGAAAACAAATAAAAATAAGATTTATTAATTATTATTTAGGGTATACCCGTTTAAATGATTATCTAAATAGGGGTATCGAGATTTTTAGTATAGTGATTTAAGTGTTTAGGGATTTAGTGATTTATAGGTTTTATTTAAACAATGAAATAATAATAAAAATATATATATTTTTTTTGTTTTTTCCCATGTTCAAAGGTTATAATCTTTGAAAATATAATAATATTTAAATATTTTTTAAAAATAAATAGAATATTTAGTTATAATAATTATTAAATCTTTATATCATATAAATATTTTTATTGATAAATATTCTAATAATGATCAAAAAATAAATATATAATCTATTATTAATAAGTTAGATATCAATTAAAATATAATTACGAAACCTAAAATGATTCAGAAACAAAGTAAAATATATTACTATATAATAATTTTTTGTTTTTAATTTTTTTCTTCTTTTAATAAGTTTATCTATATTTTTTTGTTGAAAAATAATTTATATAAATTATATTTTTCTAACATATAATTTATTTTGTATTTAATATTTATATAAAAATAAACAAATAAATATTTAAAATGAATATTTAAAATTATAATGAAAAAAATAAAAATGAGATTTATTATTTATTATTTAGGATATACCTGTTTAAAAAATTTTTATATTTAGGGTTATAAATATTTCGAAGTTATTGATTTAAGTATTTTGGCATTTAATGGTTTATAGCTTTTATTTAAACAATGAAATAACAAAAAATTTATTTTTGATATTTTTTCAAATTTTTAAATGTCATAACATTTGAAAATATAATAATTTTAAAACTTTTTAAAAATGTGAATGCAATATTTAGTAATAATAATTATTATAACTATATATAATATAAACTTATATAAAAATTTTATATATAAAATTATATCAATTATCAAAAAATAAATTAATAAACATTTATTAATATGATAGATATAAATTAAAATATAATTTAAAAACCTAAAATGATTAAAAATCAAATTAAAATTCATTACTAAATAATAATTTTTTTTATGTTTTTGCATCATTTTTTAAACTTTTTTTTGTTGAAAAATATATTATTTAAATTATATTTGTCACTCATAATTTATTTTGTAATTAATATTTCTATAAATTATTTAAATTATATTTAAGGTTTGTGAGTTTAAAGGTTTAGGTATTTAGGGGCTTCGGGGTTTAGAAGTTTATAGATTTATGTATTTAGGCATTTAATAGTTTATAAGTTTTATTTAAACATTGATATAACAAAAAATTAATTTTTTGTATTTTTTTATCATTTTTGAAGGTTATAACCTTTGAAAATATAACAATTTTTAAATTTTTTTTATATGTGAATACTATATTTAGTTATAATAAACTTAATAATTATATATCATGTTAATTCAATATAAACAATTATATTGTTGGATATTATATTAATGATCAAAAAATAAATTAACAAACTATTATTAAATAGATAGATATTTTTTAAAATACATTTGCAAAACATAAATTTATTCAAAATCAAAGTAACATATAACAGTAAATAATAAATTTTTTGATGTTTTGCTTCTTTTTATAAGTTTGTATTTTTTTGTTATTAAAAGTAAATTATTTAAATTATATTTGTCTTCCACATAATTTATTTTTAATTTCTAATTTTATAAAAATAATCTAATAAATAATTAAAATATATATTTAAAATTATAATAAATACATATAAAATTGAGATTTATTATTTATTATTTAATATTCAGGATATAATAGTTTAATGGTTTAAGTATTTAGGTGTTTTGGGGTTTAGTGATTTAAGTGTCTAGGCTTTTAGTGATTTATAGTTTTTATTTAAAGAATAAAAAAATAAAAAATTAAATTTTTTGATTTTTTTTTATTTTTGAAGGTTATAACCTTTGAAAATATAATAATTTTTAATTTTTTTTTAAATGTTAATATAATATTTAGTTATAATATTCTTAATAATTATATATAATGTAAACTCAATATAAATAATTCTATTAATAGATATTATAATAATGATCAATAAAAAAATAATAAACAATTTTTAATAAGAATGATATAAATTAAAATATATTTGCAAAATCTAAAATGATATAAAATAAAAATAAAATATATTACTAAATAATAAATTTTTGTTTATAAAATTTTGCCTCTTTTTATAAGGATATATGTTTTTTTTGATGAAAAATAAATTATTTAAAATAGATCTGTCTCACTAATAATTTATTTTGTAATTAATATTTCTATAAAAATAAAAATAATTAAAATAAAAATTTTAAATTACACTTAATAAAAATTAAAATGAGATTTATGATTTATTATTAATGTATACCAATTTAATAGTTTAAGTATTTAGAAGTTTTGTGATTTAGGAGTTTAGCGATTTATGTTTTTAGGCATTTAGTGATTTATAGGTTTTATTTAAACAATAAAATAACAAAAAAAAAATTCATAATTTTTTGTCATCTTCATAGGTTATAACCTTTGAAAATATAATAATAATCTAAATTTTTTGAAATATGAATACATTATTTACTATTAATAATTATAATAATAATATATCATATAAATTCAATATAAATAATTATATTGATAGATATTATAATTATGATCAAAAATTTAATTTAATAAACTATTAATAATAATCTAGATATTAATTAAAAAATATTTACAAAACCCAAATTGATTCATTATAATTTTAAACATTCTTTTTAATTATTTTTTAGTTTATTTTTATAGAAATATTAATTACAAAATAAATAATAAGTGAGACATATATAATTTAAATAAATCATTATTTATGAAAAAAAAATAAGCTTATAAAAATAAACAAAATTTTAAAAATTTAAAATTTTATTTAGTAATATAATTTACTTTGATTTTGAATTATTTTGGGTTCTGCAAATATATTTTAATTAATATCTATCTTATTAATAATAGTTTATTAATTTATTTTTTCATCATCAAAATAATATATATTAATAAAATTTTTTATATTGAATTTACATCAAATATAATTATTAAGATTATTATAACTAAGTATTGAATTCATATTTTAGAACTATTAAAAAATTATTATATTTTCAAAGGTTGTAACATTTGAAAATCACGAAAATTCATAAAAATAAATTTTTTGTTATTTCATTAATTAAATAAAACCTATAAACACCTAAATGTGTAAACATATAAATCAATAAACTCATTAACCCTAAAACCACAATAAACTTAAACCATTAAATAGGTATACCCTAAATAATAAATCATTAATCTCATTTTTATTAGTATTCATTATAATTTTATATATACATTTTAATTATTTATAAGTTTATTTTTATAGAAATATAAATTAAAAAATAAATTAATAGTGAGACAAATATAATTTAAATGATTTATTTCTCATCAAAAATTATATAAGCTTATAAATGGAAACAAAAATTTAAAAATTTATAATTAATATTTAGTAAAATATTTCACTTTGATTTGAGTCATTTTAGTTTTTGTAAATATATTTTAGACAATATTTATCTTATCAATAATTGTTTATTAATTTTTTGTACTACATTATTATAATATATATCAATATAATTGTTTATATTAAATTTACACGATTTATAATTATTAAGATTATCATAACTAAATATAGTATTCACATTTATAAAAAATTTAAAAATTGTTATAGTTTCAAAGTTATATACTTCAAAAATGAGAACAAATAACTAAAAAATTTTTTTTGTTATTTTATTTTTTAAATAAATTTTATAAACTACTAAATGCCTAAACACTTAAATCACTAAATTCTTAAATCCAAAAACTCCTAAATATATAATCTTTTAAACATGTATATTTTATCTTATTAATAATAGTTTTATTTAATATCTATCTTATTAGTATATTTTACTTTGATTTTGAATCATTTTTGGTTTTGCAAATAAATTTTATTTAATATTTATCTTATTAATAATAGTTTATTAATTTATTTTATTATCGTCATCATAATATCTATAAACAAAATTATTTATTTGAATTTACATAATATATGATTATTTACATTATTATAACAAAATAATATTTTCACATTTTAAAAAAATTTAAAAATTATTAAATTTTCAAAGGTTATAACCTTTTAAAATAAGAAAAAATAAAAAAATAAATTTTTTGTTTTTAGATTTTTTAAATAAATCTATAAACCACAAAATACCTAAATTCTTAATGACTAAACTTTTAAACCCCAAAGCCCATAAATACATAAGACTTTAAATTAGTATACTCTAAATAATAAATAATAAATCTCATTTTTATTTGTATTCATTATAATTTTAAATATTCATTTTAATTATTTATCAATATATTTTAATAGAAATTTTAATTACAAAATAAATTATTAGTGAAATAGATATAATATAAATAATTTATTTTTCATCAAAAAAATATAAGATCATAAAAAGAGGCAAAACTTTTAAAACAAAATATTATTATTTAGTAATTTATTTTAATTTAATTTAGAATAATTTTAGATTTTGTAATTATATTTTAATTTATATCATTCTAATTAATAATAGTTTATTAATTTATTTATTGATCATTATTATAAAATCTATTAATAAAATTATTTAAATTGATTTTACATTATATATTATTATCAAGATTATTATAACTAAATATTATATTCACATTAAAAAAAATTGAAAATTATTATATTTTTCAATGGTTATAACCTTCAAAAATTAGATAAAATCACATAAGGCATAAACACATAAATGACTAAACCCCAAAACACCTAAATACTTAAACCATTAAACTAGTATATCTTGAATAATAAATAATAAATTTCAATTTTATTTGTATTCATTATAATTTTAAAAATTTATTTTAATTATTTATTAGTTTATTTTTATAGAATTATAAATTACAAATTAAATTATGAGGAAGACAAATATAATTTAAATAATTTATTTTTAATAACAAAATTATAAACTTATAAAAAAGAAAAATATTAAAATATATTATTATTTAGTAATATATACTTTGATTTTGAATAAATTTAGATTTTGCAATTATATTTTAAATAATATCTATCTTATTAATAATAGTTTATTAATTTATTTATTGATCAATATTATAATATCTAGCAATGTGATTACTTATATTGAATTTAAATGACTTATATTTATTAAGATTATTATAACAAAATATTATATATACATTTGAAAAATATTTAGAAATTTTTATATTTTCAAAGGTTATTACCTTCAAAAATTAGAAAAAAAAAATAAAAATAAATTTTTTGTTATATCATTGTTTAAATTAAACGTATAGACCACTAAATGCCTAAACACTTAAATCTATAAACTCCTATACACAAAAGCCCCTAAATACTTAAAACTTTAAACTCGTAAAACTTAAATATAATTTAAATAATTTAATTTTCATCAAAAAAAAAAATATAATCTAATAAAAAGAAGCAAAAACTAAAAAACAAAAATTATTATTTGGTAATAAATTTTACATTGATTTTGAATAATTTTAGGTTTTGAAATTATATTTTAATTTATATCTATCATATTAATAATATCATATTAATATATTTTTTGATAATTGATATCATATATATCAATAAAATTGTTTATATTTAGTTTATATTATATATAATTATAATGATTCTTATTACTAAATATTGTGTTCACATTTTTAAAAAAATTTAAAATTATTATATTTTCAAAGGTTATAACATTTGAAAATGTGAGAAAATATCAAAAATAATTTTTATGTTATTTCATTGTTTAAATAAATTCTATAATCTACTAAATGCCTAAAGACTTACGTCAATAACTTTTAAATCTCGAAAACCCTAAAGAATAGATAATCCTTTTAAACTGGTATGCCCTAAATAATAAATATTAAATCTTAATATTAGTTTTTTCATTATAATTTAAAATATTCATTTTAATTATTTATTCGTTTATATTTATTAAATATTAATTATAATATAAATTATGAGTTAGACAAATATAATTTATATAAATTATTTTTTATCAAAAAATATAGATAAACTTATAAAAATAACGAAAAATTTCAAAACAAAAATTTATTATATAGTAATATATTTTGCTTTCCTTCTGAATCATTTTAGGTTTTGTAATTATATTTTAATTGATATCTATCTTATTAATAAAAGTTTATTAATTTATTTTTTGATCATTATTAGAATATTATCAATAAATTATTTATATTGAATTTATATGAAATATAAATATATGATTATTATAACTAAATATTGAATTCACTTTTGAAAAAAATTTAAAATTATTATATTTTCTAAGGTTATAACATTTGAAAATATCAAAAAATATTAAAATAATTATTTTTTATTTATTTTTTAAATTAAACCTATAACCACTAAATGCTTACACAGTTAAATCAGTAAACTCTTAAACCTCGTAATGCCTAAATACAAAAACCATTAAACCGCTATATACTACTTAATAATAAAGAAATCTAATTTTTATTTCTATTTATTATAATTTTAAATATTTATTTTAATTATTTATTAGTTTATTTCTATAGAAATATTTATTACAAAATAAATTATGATTGCGAGAAATATAATTTAAATAATTTTTATAATCAATAAATGTATTTACGCGTATATAATAAGTAAAAATTTAAATATTAAAAACTATTATTAAGTAAGATATTTTACTTTAATTTTGAATCAATTTGCTTTGTAAATATTTTTTAATTAATATCTATCTTATTATTTATAGTTTATTAATTTAATTTTTGATCATTATTATAATATCTATCAATAAAATTGTTTATATTGAATTTATATGATATATAATTATTTATATTATTTTAACTAAATATTGTATTCACAATTTCACAACATTTTAAATATTATTATAATTATCATAGGTATGCCCTATGAAATGAGACAAATTAAAAGATTTTTTTATTTTATTAATTAAATAACACACCAATAGTAACAACCATGAAATGCCTAAAAACATAAATCGCTAAATCCTAAATGACAAAAACCTCTAAATACTTAAACAATTAAACTGGTTATACATTAATAATTAATACATAAATTTTATTTTAATTTTTCTTAAGTTTAATTTTAAATTTTATTTTAATTATTTATCAGTTTATTTTATAGAAATATTAATTACAAAAAAATTTTAGTTAGATAGATCTAATTTAAATTAAACCAGTATACCCAAATTATTAAATAAAAAACTCATTTTTTTTCATTATAATTTTAAATATTAATTTTAATTATTTATTTGTGTATTTTATATAATTATTAATTACAAAATAAATTATGAGTTATACAAATATAATTTATATAAATTATTTCATCTAAAATTATAAA